>OX376374.1:110673612-110886112 GCA_947369275.1 Nemotelus nigrinus
AGACCTTTAACTCAAACCTCCTCTTATAACCGCATAAAAAGCTCATCGCCTCTCCGGAGGATAAAACTTCGAATAACGAGATAAAAAAAAAATTTGCTTCAACAGCTTACCATATATGAAAATGTCCTGCAGATATTTCCTATGTTGTTGGTCATTCGAAGTCCTTGTTGGCACTTGAGTCGCATCCGTATGCGGCTCATTTTTACAGTGTATATATGTATACGGTAATGGTATCAGTTAAAGTACTTTTTACTTTCCTAAAAGTTTTATGTGAAATACAAAGATCTCGGTGGTATTGCCACAAGGGAAAATCGCAAAGGTAATGTTGATGTTCATACATGAACGCTTGGACGCTTTTTAATAATAAGCTTGGAGCAATAAAAGTTCAAGGTGGATTCCCGTAAGGATTTTGAATATAAGTAGCCTATTTGGGTATATTTACGGAATGGCTCTTTACTTCTTTGCGTTGAAATTTGTATGAAGAAAATCTGCACACCCATGGGTGGTTTTCGAAAAGATTCAGACTGATAAAGATGTTGAAAAAAAAGTAGTAGAGGAAAATTTGCGTTCTCTTATTTGGTGTTTGCTATTGCTTTAGAAACATTCTAAACGTGCAAAATAAAGATAGTAGTTTTCAATTGACTCGTGACGTAGTGATATAAAGATGCAACTAAAAATTATGTCAGCTAACATGCTTTAGCTTATGAAAAACTTGAGATATCAACAAATTCATGGGACCAATATACATTTTTATGTGACACTTGCATATTCAAATTTTGTCTGCTTTATTCTGGTTTACATAAGTATGAGTTTCGCTGTCGCTCTGTTGGAAGAATAAGGTGTATGCATTGGTGTGAATTCCCGATGATATTACAAAATGTGACAGTGCAGTGAAAGATTCACAGTTTTTAAGGACGGGTTTGGACGAATTGGAAGTTTAGTTGATTTTATTGGAGCTTTTATGTTTTAAAGAAGTAATGAGGAAGGTTCTCAATTGGAAACTGAAACACAACAAAAATTGACTGATGAAACGATTATCAAAGGGATGCTGTGGCTGGCAGCTGACACTATACTTTGAAACTAAAACATGCTTTGGTTTTAATGCTAGCAAAGCGTAATGACGTCATTATCGATTTAGTTTAGCAAGAAAATTCTGCCGCTGGTTACATGATCTGAAACGTATATAGCACCCACAAAACTTGTAAAGTGAGCATCAAAAACTTTTTTTTGTATGTTTGCGATTGTAAAATGAACACGATTTGGCTCAGTAATCAACAAAGAAAGTGTGTGTTGAACACTGTATTCATCAATGTAATATTATGAAACCATGCTTAACATTAGCACCTTTTTGCATTAACATGAAGAAATGAAGAAACGCATGAATTGCTGATTAACTGTCATTTGGTTTATAGCTATACTAGGTTCAAAGAATATTTCCGTTTTTCGCCGCATTTGTTTCAATTTGCTTTAAACATAAGCACAATAGATATAGCTGCTTATAAAACAAACGCAAATTTACAACCAATTTTACCAAGCCAAAATCTCGGTGTAACAAAGAGGTTTGTACAGGATTATCGATTTCATGCTTGAAAAAGTAAACTTAAAAAAAAAACACAAAATATTCAGAAAATGATGTAATTTTTATTTCAATGTAAAGATTGATCCTTTCCATTATATGTGAAACACATCATCAAATGTTCTCTACGGGATTTCTTACAGGACTCAGTCCTTTTGAGGTAATTCGTAATTATTTTCCGGCACATTTCAGGCAATACACGTATTGGCTTACAGTTCGTCCATATAGTTTGGACATTGTTTGCATAAAAACGTCCATTTGCATACCCCCGCAAAAAGAAATCCAGAGGCGTTTAATCGCAGGATCTTGGAGGCCAAATCACATCAGCCAATCGCAAAATTACACGTCTTTGGAGAAAGAGCTCGATTTGCTTGGTGCCCCATTCTGCAGAATATAAATTAATATTCAAAAAATACGGCCCAATCATGCCACCAGTCCATAATGCGCAGCACACATTAACTTTTTCCGGTTATAATGGCTTCCCTACGATCACTTGCAGATTTTCTGAGCCCCACATTCTAACAAAGCGAGAAATCACTGAAGAATTTTTTTTTCCAAAAATCAGTATCAAAAGCTTGTTGTTCACATATTCGCTGCATTTTCCATGGTCAACAGGTTTCAGTTCTTGTTTGAACTGGACTTTATACGGATGGAGATGCAAATCCTGATGGAAAATGCGCCATAATGAGCCATAAGATAGGCCCAAGTGTTGAACTCGACGATGAATCGACAAATTCGGATCTTCATCCACAGTTTCGGCCACAGCAGCGATATTTTAAGTGGTGCGAATGTTTCGATCATGCGCATGTCTTGCAATTTCAATATCAGATCCAGTTTGTTCAAATTTATTCACTGTATTCAATATTGTTTGCTGTGAATTGCGATTATAACGACCATAATGTCCTTGTAAAGCGCGAAATGTGAACATGGCAGAATGTCCGTTTTTTGTGTAAAATTTAATAGCTTTAACGTGTTGTTTGACTGTTAAACGATCCATATTCTAATATGGTAAGCGTCTAGCTAAATAAATAACAGCGTAATTGACGTGTATCTTTAACAAATGCTGGTATGCAGGGTCTTACTTTTTCAAGCACGAAATGGAAAACTCTAAATATAAAAATCACAGCAACTTATGAGATTCATATTTTCATTGCATTTTATTACATATTTTGCACTACTAGAGTCGTGGTTTCTATTATATGGACCATTTCATCTTTAATTGAAAGTTTAATCAATGGATTCTAGTTGAGAGTATAGTTTGCTAGTTGCTTTTCATTTTTTTCGTTTTTTCCGATTTTTTGCGTTAGCAACAACAATTTCATCTGCCTTTCGCACACAATCTCTATTCTGATTCATCAGAAACTATTCGATGCTATGTGTTATTAAACTGGTTTCTTAGATGTAGCTCTTGGCTTTCGTTATATCTTGTTTTAGTTCCTTGGACTATTAAAGCTCTACTTTCGTTACTTCAATTTGTTAGTTTGTAGCTTCACTTGCAAGTAACTAGTACAAAAATTATTTAGTAGAAGGTCCTGAAAAAGATGTATATAAATCAAAACTTATTAATTGGATTCAAAGTTACAATACTTTCAAGATAATTTTCCCTATTGCTGCTCAAATGTTGAAAGAGTACCTTCTGATATGAAGAGAATCAGCCAAAGGCATAAAAAATTCAAAGTTTTACGTCTAACAAACAGTAAATATGCAGAAATTATTTTAAAACTCACAAATTATTTCAGTTGAATCACTCACATACAATTTTAGAAGCACTATATACCACATCTAGACCGTACAAAGATAATATTTGGACAATTTTCTTTTCCACGGCGGTATCAAATTGCAACAAGATACCGACACAGATTGCACTAATTTCACTTGAAATCGAAACATTTGTGTAATGACGACTTGTGAAAGACATGTGTAATGATTCCAGACAACATATTTATAGCACATGACAAAATTGATTGCCCGAAAGAATCGCTGATAGTCTAATTCAAAAGAAATCACAGGAACTATATTCTCCATGGCCTTAATATTGGAGAAAGTAGAAACCATCTTAGACTTGAAAGCTGTGGTGTGCTTCCCGTACTTTCAGGAATCTAATTGCGAATTTTTTTAAAAAATATCTGAAAAGAGCTATAATCAATAAAAGTTCTTCACCAACGAATAGCTCACAGCTTTTTCTTCTGCCAAAGTTACGAGCATGATAATTTTTACGCGGCTTTGTTGTGCTGTTCGTTGTATTATTATGATCATTCTTTCATATTCGTTAGTTCAACCTGAAACCTTAATCTAACAATTAGCTCATTCAAACAAGCTCTATCAATATATCAATTCGAACTTAAAATTATACAGTAGAAAAATATTATCAACTCTAAAAATTGACTGAAATGCACACAATATGTTGACATACCTAATTTATGAGTAAAATTTAAATTGAAATGCAAACAATTCTGTCACATGCATATCTTCGTCACAATCTCTCCCGATAAATCAACGTTTACACCTAAATGAAATGCGTTCATAGCAAGATGGCATCAGATCGCACATAAATCTTCGTCACAACAAAATTTTACTTAAGTGCGGTTTAAAGTTATTGTATTATGTATTACGTAAAGCAGAAAAAAATCTTCGAGTATAATTCTCCTCTGCATGTTTTTGCTGGCTACCACCGTAGTATTTGCTATCGTTCTTGTTATTTGTATCTTCTGGATCCTGTCGTTCAACAATGTACAGCTAGTCCCGTCTTCCGTCAAAACAATCCTTGTTTAGTCTTCCGTCGAAACTCTTCGGGATTTTCAGTTGACATCCGTTCACTTCACTGCTGCGAAAAACCTGAAAAGAAATTGTAGAACTCAAGCAAAATTTATACTAAACACACGGACAAATGAAATTGTTTTGCAAGCAGATATACGTTCATACGTATTATATTGAAATCCGAACCGACAAAAGGATGTGGCATAGATAAACGAACTTAGAATCCTGGAAGATGGATGAAATGGAAGAGTGGATTGCTTTTTGGGTAATTGTTACAATGTGATGTGTTGTACGTTTTTCATGAATTCAGGCTGGTTCGGTCGCAGTGGATAGTCTTTATTACTAACGATGTATTTCAACGGAGTAATGCAGATTAGGCTATTGAAACAATGCAGCAACACCGTTTTTTTTAAAATATGAGCTCATTTGTAAAAACATGTTAAGGAAAATGATTCATCTTCCCATCTTTAATTTTTGAAAACAAAGCAATTTTACTCTCATGAAATCTTTAATTCAACCTGAACCTGCAGCTGCAAATCCAGTTCAACATTCTATTTCTGCCAATCTTCGGAGGAATACCACTTGATTGATGAGTAGATCATTTAACATTGATTTTTTCGCTTCAGGCCAATACACCTTCATTCTTTCAATAGACTTTCAGCTCCATTATAAACCACTAAATTACAGCCTATTAACTTGAGTATCTTGCTACAAGCCCAACGCCCAATACTCTATGCCAAGTCTTCGTCACATTTTTTCCTAACGCCATATCTCACACAATTTATCCGTTACGACAAGTCTTCAAGAAATCCACTAAACTGAAAAGCCCCACTTGAAACCGATTAACCTCTATCCTGCTAAGCCTACCTGGTCGGTCCTGAAAAACGGAAAAGCAAAGTAACGTAATGATTCACCCCGAAACGGTCTCTTCGGCGTTTTGTCGAAGAAGAATGGCAAACACTTGAGAAGGTATCAAATGGGGAGCATCGAAGCAGAATACTGATAAGGGTGGAAGCGAAAGTAATTGTCGAAGGGATATGACGATGACGATAGGTAACCAGATGAAAAACTCTTCACGGAAAACTGCTGAGGAAGTAATCTGAAAATTGCTTATATGCGTTTTATGATCCTGGAGCAAGCTCGTTTAGCGGTGTTCATTGGCGTAAGGTGAGTGTGTAGAAACATCAAAGGTAAGACAGAAACATACGCATTTGTTCACACCATTACACCATGTAATGATATGAATGAATCATTCCTTAGATGATATCACTAGCATTCTTATGACATGATTTCAATTCGGATGAATAACAACGATATCTACGATTAACATCTTGTACTTTCCATCCATTGATTTCGCACACAAACTCCTTTCATTCAATAAACACTTAGTCTTTCATGCGCAAATTCAATAATTTCTACCGATTAATGGGTTGAGCCTAACAGAAGGTAGATTGAGGCTTTGAAGGATTATCTGGTATTGAAAATTGAGTACTTCGTGTCATAAGAGTACACGGTGAAAAATGCAGTTTGTCTCATAAAAATAGCCGGAAGCAATTAGTAGGAGAAAAAAATAAATAAATGCATTTTTATGACTGTCTAAAGATTGAATCGATATGCTCTCTTCATGAAAAACAAATCATTAATTTCGACGAATAATTATAATCAGAATTATCTTAGGATGCGGCTGAAATGAGAAAAGTTTTCATTTGAGAAGCAAAATGTATCTGTTGATTATATTTTCGGGCGTTTAAGGCCTGATTGCTTTATTAACGAAGCTTCCTATAAGAACATTTTTTTTTTTTAAATTTTTGTGGCTCATATTATCGCTTTTAAGCTTGCTGGATCAGTATGTTCTGCCCTTTAGAGCTAGTGTGAACTCCATGCTGAGGTGCACACACATATAAATTCATCTGCTCGCAGGATAAACCCCTCGCCGACTACCCTCTGCTTGGCGTTTCGATTCCAAACCCCTAAGACAGAGATAGTTAGGCAACAGTAGAGCCGTTTCTGCTGGAACAGGCGTTCTTTGCATCAAGATTTTGGCATGGCCTAGGTCTGTCCTTGTCCACAGATCATAACAATTTAGTCTTACTGCTGCGCATTTTGTATATTGCGATACAAGCAGATCGATAGGAAGCCAATGAAATTGCACCTGGAGTGCGTGCAGTGGGGTAGTACGAAGAGCCCCGTTATAAATAAAGCTGCTAGCCTACGTGATTTTTCCATCATTTTCAGACTTCAAGCCTCAAGCCCGACTGTTCATCAAACTACTGCTTCAAACAGCAGGATTGATTCCGCTATAATAGTCTAAATCCAAATCTGCAAGTCGCTCCTATAGCGCTGTTACAGCCTTAAAGAGCACACAATGCCTTGCGAGACCTTTTGTTTCATTCACCTTCCATCGAAGCTAAGAGTCCAGAATGAATTCCAAATATTTTACTTTGCTACTGCGACTTATAGCATTTTTCATTGATCCACAGTAGATCGAAGAATCGAACCCTATATCTCTTTGTTAAAAGTAATAGTTTCGTAATGTTAAAGTTAGCACGAAGGCTACACTCCTGACAACATTACGAGAGAATATGTGAGGAGTGATTTAATGGTCGAGAAACATTTTCCTGATATGACGATAGTGATTTAATTTACACGTGCTATTACTTTGCACCTAGTTTGGTCAAGCTTCCCTTAAAGTCCGGAAGCTATTAAATTCCAAAGTAAAAAAGAGAGAACACCGCCCTGCATGGTACCCATACTAACTACTCACTTGATGGTGGAGTTAATAGCTGATTTATAAGCGCGACTTGCTACAAATTGACATCTAGGTTTTGTAGAGTATTCACAATTGCCTGAGGGCACACATTACTGAACGCTCCTTCGATGTCTATAAATAAAGCCAACTGGAACTCTTTGCAAACAAGAAATTTCTCAGCACGCTCAGCTAAACTATGCTGTGCTGCTTTGAAAAATTTATAAAATCTTTTGGTCTAGCATCCGATGTTTTCCCTTTCCTAGGGGTGAAAACCACTCTCACCAATCAAGCGTGGCTCATAGCGATGAATGAGAAAAAACTGAATGGGCCAAAGGAGTTAACGACACATGTTTTGTGTGTGCTAGGAATGTCTGGAATCGAGCTTTCATTCCAGCATGACTCTGTGGACAATTTGGGAGAAGTTTTCTCACCATAACAAAAATGAATGTCCTTATGCGTCCTAAGCCTTTTTGATTCCAACTTCTAGTGACCTTAGAGTGCAACCCAAAACAGAGGACTTTAAACTCAGAATTTTTCCAAGGCGGCTAGCTTCATTCGTACCTTCGATATTTTCCAACACAGATTTCCATCAAGCTCTTTTCGCCTTGTACACATCATTTCTAACTATTAATTTTGGCAAAATTATACTCCATTCTGCATGCACATCCAAGAAATCTTACCGCACTATTCCTTCATTGGGTTTTAAATTGCTCCATGGATCTAGTTGAGTTGCAAGACCGGCATTTTAAATGCAACATTAACACTGCCTTATTAAGACTTATTGAGATCTCTTGCAATCTGATATTTTCTTATTTAACTAACGGCGTGCCTCCATATGTTGTAATCCTACTTAATTTAATGCCACGTACAAGTGGTCTGAGAATGAACACTCCTGTAAGACTAACCATCTCGCACGAAGGTGTGAAAGATGCTCTCTTATCAGTGTTGTATCTAGAACCTGACTTTTGTTAGAAATAATTCTCTTCTATCGTTGGTATCTGAACTGGTCTATAATTCTTAGTGTGCGTTCGCATCTGCACCATATGAGCGAAATCTACCGAGTATTTGCGGCTGCTGTTAACTCTCTAATAGTGTCAATGTTGATAGGAATCCTTGTTCGTGTGCCATGTATCACCTTGAGACTTCGATTTGGCGTCGATCACAATAGCAACATTATCCTTGAGTTTGAAAGGACAAGGACAGTTATAGACTTTTGGATGAAGATGAAGGCTATTGATTCAGGTGTCACAAGTTTATATCCGTCAATGTATAATCCACAGATCTGCTCCTTAACGACCCAAGGTTCTTGTATTAGAACAATCTTCTTGATATGTTTGTTCAAATGAGGTAGAAGAGCAGCCAGAGCCGCTTTGGGGTGATGAAGGTTCATTTAAAGAAGCTTCACCTTTATGGATTACCGTGCTGTTAAGATCCTCATCGGATCCAATGGCCATCTCCTCTTCCTCACTTGGTTCGAGGTCCAGAAAATCAAGAAAGCCATCAAGCCTATAATTTGTGATAGCACTTATTTCATCCTATGATGCAGAGGCCTCAGGTGCTACAAATGGCCGTTCTTCAACAGTCTTCTCCGGTGAGATGATGCTGTCACATTTATTACTATCGATGACTGTCTTAACCAGACACTCTTTGGCCGTTTCGATAAACGGCCGAGCGTAAGAACAAAAAATGCTAGACATGCCAAAAAAAAACTGACCTTTGAAATCACCATGGAGTGATTAAATCTTTCAAAGGCTTTGAGGTAATGAAGCCCTAAGCCAAGTACTAAGCAACAAGCGAAGATAAATTTTGACAAGTCTCCAATACCTGTCCAATGATGACTTCACGAAAACCTAGCAAGAGTCTATATCATCTGGTCATCAGTTTAAGGTAATTGCTAAAAAAAAAATTATTGCAACAGCTTTTTAGTAACTACTGGCTCTTCAAATAATCTGGTTTCATAAAGTTTGTCGTAACCAAATGTGTCAAGTTTTTTATTTCTAAATAAAAATCGAAGTACAAGCATCTTTGCTGGTTGCTGGTTTTCTGCAAAATACCTATTTTACGTATTTTGTAAGAAATACTATAAAAATAATTTTTATCGAACACAGTGTAAACTCCAATGAACCAAAATAGACTATCAAGATACGAACATACATATATCTACAACGATAAATTGATGCGATGCCAGCTCCCCTATCCAACTAAAGTGCAGAAAAATGAACGTACGACATTCAGGTCTATAATCCCATAAATTACTTCCAACCCATTACAACTACTGATTGATGATTTTATGGTTTTTACAGGTGTAGCGAATAATTTCAACTGAGCGAGCAAATAACTATGGTAAATTGGTAATTTATGGCTGTGCCATTGTCATTTCTGGGCGGTTTTGGCTCTGTTTCACGTTTGAAGTGAAGCGTTCATTGTGTGGTGAATGCATCGCGTCAGGACTCTATTTTCACAAACCAACGATGGGGCTGCGCGTCGGCTCCACCGCGAGTACCTTCTGGCTGCCAGTTATCTGTGCTGTTGACCATAAATAGCACACACTTCGACGGTGTGCTGTCTTCAGTGACCCAGCTGGCTAGGTAAGCTTCATGCGAAAAGTGCGGTAGTGAGCCCACGGAGTCTCATTCACCACGTTATTCCCAGCAGGTCGATTTGGTGCAGGTTTAAATGCAATCATTGGAGGGCACTTCGTAAATCGACGCTGGATATTGTTAATCTGCACACAAACACCTCATTTTCGGGGGTAGGAAATGTTCCGTACGGTCATAAACGGTCGACTCCGAGCAAAACTGATACGTAGCAGAACAGTGCGTTCGCAGTCGATGATTTCGCACAAAAACCATTGGATAGGTGAAAGGATTTGAGTTTCTGAATGGAGCTGGAAATGATGAAATGTGCAATAAATTAAATACTTTCACTGTGATAGGGAAAGGTGGATGGTTCGAAAGTTACCAATTTAATGGAAAATTCAGCTTTAATGAAGTTCATTTATTATGGTGAAATCATAGGATATGATCAAACTAGAACCACCCAAAGGCATTTCTCTGATAATTTTACAAAAATAAAGCTTTAAATTGTCAGCCAATTGAAATTTAGAGATTGACTAAAATAATATTTTATGTTAATTGTACATTCTTAACCTAACTTAAAGTTTAATAAACCTTAAAATTTAGAATCTCGTAACGATGCAATTTCGGTCCTACCGATTTTAATATTATAATTTTCTTGCACAAATTTATATCTTACGTGCTGATAGTGGCATCCATCCTGATCAGTTGCTAGGATTATCTTGAATAGCCACTTGAAATCCATCTTGTTCACCACGACTTCGCACTAACTTATTCCAAGCAAATAACGTAGCCTATTATGCCTAAGTCTGAGTACTAAATTGAGTTTTTCTTGTTCTGTGGATGGCCCAAATTATTAAATAGCGCATTAATAAGCCACCGCTAACACGGTATTTTTTTCTCAATTCGACTCCTAAGTGACTTCAGCTCAGACTCCTGATGCAGAAGAAGGTTCTTCCAGGCTGTGCTACCAGGCTGCGAAGCCTTGCAAAACAGGTGCGCAGGATTTTTCTTTCGAATATCTCTGGATTTACTATGACAGTCTTGGAACAAGTAACCCATGTTGGTGATGCAAACGTCAGGATAGATTCAGTCCAGTAATAAATGCACTTAGCGTTGGTGGTCATAACCATCTCTTCAGCGAAAAGACGTCTGCTGTGTTGAAATGGGGATTAGATTTTCTTTTCATACAATCAAACTTTAAAATTCTCGGAAATCGATTCCGAGGAATAGAAACTTAGTCAATTTGAACAAACGACCTTCGAGGCATACAGAATCGAAGGCTTCTCAATATCAGAAGTACTCAATATTGCTTTTCGTGCTACTTCATTAGCTGTCAAGCAGTGGGCAATTCCGGACATATCTTAGGGAGATGTAGCCTTGAAGATTACTTGGTCAATATTCGATTTTATTTTGATGAATGGAGCATCAAGCTAAATAGTAGCAAAACACAGCTGATTGTATTCAGGAGCCCTTCCAAGTATCGGGAATCGCAAACCATCCGCAATAAGACCAAAAAAGTCGCTGTCTTGTTCGGAACTTCTAGAATTACTTATAGTCCTACATTGCGCTACCTTCGAGTAGATATGCATGAATTCTTGATATTTAACCCCTATGTTCGACATAGAATTAAAGTAGCCAGGTCCGCATTTAAGGTCCGCATCAGAAATCTTTTCGCCAAAAATATGGGCATGACGAAAAAGGCTAAATCCATTTGCTACAAAACACTTATTCGGCCAATCCTGACATACACATCCCCATCCTGGGTTACCTGTTCCAAATCTGCCATGGCAGAAGCGGAGATGTTCAAACGGAGAATTCTGCGTTTCTGTACTGGCAGCTTTTACAACCCAGTAACTAAAAAGTGGCCGAAGAACTCTCTCCTATATCAGGAGACAGGTCTTGAGCAGTTTAGGGATCGGGTTGTAGAACTGACTACAAGGTTTTACGCACAGACAGACGGACATGAAAACGGACTGATCCGGGGTATCGGACGTATGAGTGGCTCTAATGAGCCATTTATGCGTCCAGCGGAAATAGCAGTACAGCGGCGGCTCATGGCCATGCTGTTCAATTATGTTGGTCTTCCAACGAATCGGAGAGGATAGTTAAGACCTAGGTTAAGTTTAGGTGTAAGAAAAACCAAGCTTATTGTATTTAGACTTAAGCTAGATTAAGTTTAGTAAATTAAGTTAGTCTTTAAGTACTATGTTGCTAAGTCAACCCCAGGTATTGTACTACCTGGGTAATATTTAATAAGTGTAAATCGAAAAATAAATGATTGATAAAAAAAATTTAAAATAAAAATCCAATGAGAGCCAGCAGGCCAAAATAGGAATGACGCTAAGTATAAGTTATTTAAGTTAAATACCCCTTTAGTTAAGTTTTCTTTGTACAATGTAATGAATAACATTTTTATTATTATATATTATTATTGGGGAGTTGTCGAAGAATTCGGCAGATTTTTACATAGAGAGATGCAGAGCAACTGCGTGGCCGGCAAATTGGTAAAGTTTGGCACCTTTTTACCGCGAACACTTTCTCTTTCAATAGAGGTACACTGATGTCATCAGTCAAAGCAGTCACAAGTCAAAATACCTCAAAGCCGCTAAATCATCCTGTGTGATTGCAACCGATCTGAACTTCCATGGATGCACGTTGCTCCAGGTCGCTGTTGGGTTTAATCTGTAGTGCTGCAACGGGCTTCCAATGCGTCAACGTGTGTCTTTCAGTATGACTTCCGGATTGGCAGCCACTTAACTGAATCTTACCTTGTTCATTCATGTGAATTTTAATTTAATCATGGAGATGAAACTTAAGGTCGATTATGTCTGCACTAAAGTTCTTGCCACGTTGCTATTTAAATTTTGGTGTTGACTGATGGGCATCAACGATGTCAACTTTCGATTTAGATCGTTTATTTCTTTTCGCAGCTCTCAACTCTCATATCGGGGGACTGACTTTCTGCAGCAGTTTTTTCCAAGCCCACTTAATCTATATCTAAATATATCCTTTTCACCTTTTTTGTTCAAAAGTAGCCACAAAATTAAAGTAGAAACTAACTGTAACTTTGGTTGAAACTGAATACTTTTATTAAATTAAAAAAAAGTGAATAGTTCTTAATATTTTCACTATTATCAATGCCATGTTCATTGTTTAGTGCCTTTTCTATCTACGTTTTAGTACTTTCGAGACATTCAATGATTTATGTTTTGATTTGTACTGGAGATATATGGAGAGTACATTTTTCAATATCGATTTTAATATACTTCCACAAAAGATAGGTTTTTCAAATTGGGTAGAATGATGTAATAGAGGATTTAGTTTTTGAATCCGATGTTAACTCGAAAATGGAAAAAATGTAGATGGATCCTTTATGGTTTGTAGGACACTATAGCAGCAACAAATGTTCGAATTTGGAAATCTAACGCAATAGTAGCTGGGTTCTGTCACCACCAAAGTGAAATTTATGTTATATAAGCGTTTTTGAATTTATATATGCATTTAGCATTTGTTTTGAATGCAATTGTTTCTTTACTGAAAAGTTTAGTCGCGGCTAAACTGTGCTTGAAGATATATATAACTGCTCTTATCGTAATGACACCTCATTTAGATTGAGGGTAACATCTAACATCCAATCTAGAAATAACGATAGACGACAATTTGTTGATTCTTGGACTTGTAGCTCATGAAAAGTTTGCACTCGACAAGTACTTCAATCATATTCAACGCCAAGCCATTGATTACTTAAGGATATTATAAGAGTATATTGTGTTTTTCCAGAAGAGTTTGAATATGAAAGCTATCCCGCAAATCAGTGCTTCAATCATCTTCATTAAGTTTTACTGGATCAGTCATAAAATCAATTCTTAAAGAGATATCTTAGCAAAAGTTATTGTCAAAAAGCACACACCATAAGCTAATTACAAATACCGTACTCTTAAACCTTTCACTACAAATCTGCTGAGTCATCAATCATAATTTCATTTTCGCCCATAAGTTTTCAGTAACTTTCTACTTCGAAACCAAATGTCTATTAAATTCATTATGCCATTAATCCCAAACTTACCTTGAAACGTACTCATAAAAACAATTTCATTTCGTCATCTTTTGCCGCCCCTCTTCGCCCCCGTTTCATAGAGACTTGAGATTGTAATCAGGCCGACATCATTTATGAGACATATTTCAGACGACTCGACAAAAAGGGAGTAGTTCGTCTCAGTTCGTCTTTCCCCATACACAGGAACAATCCTCTGCCTCCTGTTCCTCCAAGAATCAAGTTAGCGGCTGTCATCAAAATGAACGCAACACATGCTGGCGACTAGACTTCGGTTGGAATGTTCTTTTCCTCGATGTAATGTATAACCTATCTCAGCAGGATTTCTCAAGATTCGCTCATAAGGTAACGTATGTGAACAGGGAGATGACATGAAAAGTCAAGCCACCTTTCAGCATCCTGCGGCAAAATGATTTTTCATGTTCAGTCGCACGGAATAGGAGTGTGGAGTGGAGAGCCCCAGGAGATATGCGGATTTATGGAATATGAATGAATTCCTGTTTCTTTGGTTTCCTGGTGATTACATTTTTGCGAAAATGTATAATTTTTCGAAAAACTGGTATTTTGTCGCATTGAATCATATTTAATAGTAGGTGCGTTTTTTACAAACCCGAGCAGATAAAATTTTGTTAAGTATATTGAATACAACAACAATTGTGTTGTTGTATTCAAAGTACTTAACAAAATTTGATCTGCTCGGGTGTGTAAAAAACGCACCTAGTATCTCAAACTATAAACAGAATGAGTGAAACTGCTTATATGAGTGAGAAATGTGCAATGGACTCATTTTCAGTTTAATCCTGTTCTTTCGGCCATAGCAGACACCATTAGTTTTTTTATAAAACTTAGACCACTAACTTTCAAAGTCAGCCATATCTTCAGCATTCACCATTACTAAAATAACGGCTATTTTTACTAGAAAATTTGATCAAAACCTAATGCTCTTTTACCGCATGTATTCGGTTCATCAAAATTCTTCTAAAATGGAACATGGAACCAAAAGCAATGTCAAATTTTGGTTGCTTTGATCCTTCATCAAACTGAGAGTGAGTTCGCGCTTGCAAGAAATAAAATCCGTAATGTTTGATCTTTGAATAAGAAGAAAATTGATAAGAAGATTTATATTGGCATGCAAATCTCTTCTTAAACTTCTGATGACCGCAGGAGCATCACTAAAATCTGCACCCAGTTGAAAGCTCAGTATCATTAGTACTGCTTTCTTGAAGAAAAATACCTCAATATTGTTAAAGAGTTATATCTATATACATAAAAACAGGACGTCTAAAATTTTAGGGCCTTTTGTTTCAAAAATAGAAAATCATCTGCGAATCGGCTTAAGAACTCCTTCCAAGAGAAGAAAAAAATATTTTTAATGCTCAGAATATTCGTCACTTATTGTGCTAAATCATACTTGCACAGCTTCTATGCGTGAAAGTTGATATGCGTCAATTATGGCGGGAATCGTCAGCAGACTACATAGATTGGCCCAAAAAAACCATAAAATATAAAAAAAACATTTGCTCAAGTAACTAAAGCTGCCTCCCCACACAAACAATCCTTCCAAAAACACTATACCTCCAAACTCAAACTATTTATTGGATGAAACGATGGCAATAACATTTGTAATAACCACGAGAAAATGCAAGATCTCATATATACTACCAGCACTATTCAGTTAAAATCAGATATTTTTCACTAGCCTCTCGTTGCAACTCGATGCGCTATTCTCTCATCAACATTAGATCGGAATGTATTATTCTTATTTTTATTTTTATTCTTATTCTGATTCTTATTCTGTTCTTAATATTATTTTTATTCTTATATTCTTATTTTCATTCTTATTCTGTTCTTAATATTATTTTTATTCTTATTCTGTTTTGTTCTGTTCTTATAATGTTCTTATTATGTTCTTATTCTGTTCTTATTCTTTTCTTATTCAGTTCTTATTGTTTTCTTATTCTGTCCTTATTTTGTTGTTATTCTGTTTTTATTCTGTCCTCATTCAGTTTTTATTCTCTTCTCATTTTGTTCCTAATCGGTTCTTATTCCATTCTGATTATGTTCTAATTTTATTCTGATTCTGTTCTGATTCTGATATGCTTCTGGTCTGATTCTGATCTGATTCTGATCTAAGTCTGATATGATTCTGATCATATTCTGATCATATTCTGATCGGAATTGATCTGATTCTAATCAAATTCTGATCTGATTGTGATTAGATCAGGACCGGAAAACCAGACCCCAACAGGTTAGTTTATTATTTGTTTTAAATGTGTACCAATTTTTTTCCTAGCTTGTAAAAACTATTTTAAAAAAACCGATTTTTCCTTTCGAAGCTAGATATATTTAGTTTTTTTGTGACAAATATCGATATTTCGAGAGTAATCGGCCCTCTTCTAAACCCGAAAAAATTAGACATTTGCCCTGAACAAATCACCTTTGTATGATTTGAATATTCTTCAGCCTAAAACAACAATCTTAGTTTTCGTTGTGCGAATTTAACAAGTTATTTTTCATGTTCTCAAATCCTCAAAAAACCCCTAATTCTTCAAAAATTCTACCAACTTAACAGAACAACTCATCTCACGTATGAAATTTCACAATTCATAAAACACTATTCACAAAATCTCCTTCCATAACTTCACGTAGATCGAACTCCAGCAAAGTGCACCTCTCATCAGATTTCCAAGTTAGATACCGTGTCACATGACATGACAAATGATGTCCGTTGTTCGCATATGTTTCTATCAGAGCAAAAACTATGTGCAGGAATGCTGCCCTGAAAACTTTGTCCTTCGCTAAGCGTGTTCAATACTATCGATAGAAATCATGATGGTAACTACAACAGACTCGAAAGGTGTACATGTGTCTACGACGTCGTAAACAGAGAAACGATTGCAACCTTGGTATACCAGATCATTTGGCACAATTTGGTACGTGAACATCTTCATGGGAGTGGCGCCTTTAGTGAGCTCGCTTTTCAGATGCAGTTTGTTGATTTACCCAAAAATATTTTTTTTAACAGTGTTTTTGCAGTCTGCGAGATACGAACATTCGTTCATCAAGAGCATATCAATTAAATTAGCCAGTCATTTGAAAAATTTTCTACATCCTTAGTTTGGAAATAAACCGCTGAGAACATCAAACAAACACACTTCGTTCTGTTCATTTTTTGGAAACCTTGCCGTACGCTGCAAACTTTTGCCTACTTTTGGTCAAAATCCGATTCCATTCTGCTAACATATTCTGCAGCCATTCAGGTCCTACCAAGGGATCTACTCCCGAACGACTTTTTGATTTATTGCCTCCAAAGAACTTTTTGATAATCGATTATTGATTTTCCGCAGGTGGATTTCCGTATCAGAAATCGAGTTTTTCCTCATGTTGAACAAATTGACTACACGCTAAATGGACAACGTCCATCGAATCAACGTTACTGCTCATCAGTGATACGATGACCATTCCATTCCGACACAGATTTAGTCCATCGGTGCTCGGCAACGACATTCTGTTGCGTTTTCGTTGGGCTATCGTTATCTGGGTCGTTGTTGGGTCGGTGGGCATGGACGGTATTTCTCGAACAGAAGGTACGCCTATCAGGACCAAATCTAATTACAATTCTTCCACGTTCGTGCACATCAGGGAGCACTTATCAATCCCCCGAAAAGCAACGTCCAAATGGTCAGGTTACAGTGGAAAATGAGTGAAGACAGAACGATTGCATGGCGTATTATCTTGCAGATATGTACAAATACGTGTGGGGTTGGAGATACAATTTGCGAAGGTTGATAACGCAAGGTGAAATATATGGCCATTGAAATGATGGTCGCATATAAGGTCGCAGGTGCAGTTAAATCTATTGGGGTGAAATGAACTTCTAGTGATTTGGAAAATCGGAATTCATATGAAATGTCTGTGCAAACTATTTTCAATTAACCATACTTACGTAACATGAAGAATTCATTAGTAGTGATACAATCAACCATACGTATATGGCTATTTTATATTTCAATGTCAGATTCTTTTGTTCAGGCAAGAAACAATTTTTTGTAGTTTGAGTCTTCATATTTTTCCCAATCGATTTTTCACTTTTTTGAGATTCTCTTACTATAAACATCTTCCAATCATTATATTCTATTTTTAAGGTCTGTGTTTCGAGCTTGGTCTCTGCCCTAACAAATGACAGTTTCTTACCAATAGTTTCAAAAGTTGTAAGTAGAAGTTGTTCTCAATAGAAAATCGTTGACAAAATTTTTAAATAGTTTAAAAGCAACTTTGTTTGGTGCGTGTATGGTCAATATATTGATTTTTAATTGCCGAATTTATTTTGAAGCAAAAGACGAAAAAATTAGCATATCTGCTCCAGCTGATGACTGCATGGAAGAAAAGTTTAGATGTTTTGTAAATGCTAAGACTGTATTCGCGAATAGAGTGATCGTCTTGGAAGTCCAACTTTTCAATGAAAATCTTCATTACCTTGAATTTTTCAGACATGTTCAAAATTCGCCTATACATTTGGCTAAAAATCTCGCTCCTACGAGCAAAATAATAAACTTCTAGTGTTAATATGAAAAATAAAACAAAAGTTTTTTTTTCTTTTATGGCTGCATGCAATTTTCTAATTTAGCTTCCGTATTAAGATGTACTCTTTTCAAAATACCGCATCATAGCTATTATTTCCACGCCCCAAATGTTTCGGGATCAAAGTGATGCCAAGTTTTGTGCATGATCACAAACTGTTTCAAAAAAATGTCTTTGTCTGACTGATGCTTTTCAGGATAAGCTTCTGAAATGTCAAGTCGTCTCTTCTTTTGTTTTTTGGTTCACATTTTGGTTTGATGCGCAACGTGCGGAGGCCTTTTTTTATGCAGCTTGTTGGCAGTAATCCCTTAAATGCTGCCACATGAACTCCATGTGGCCTCAGCTGGATGCCTGATGAAAACTTTTCGTTCTTCTAAATCATAATGTACTATTTTATCGTTATCATAAGGGTCGGGGGGGTTCTACGCTCCGTAAAATCCTATCACCATCGAGTAACTCTGCAAAATGGAAGAGCAGAGTGCTCTAGTTTTCGCATCAAGCCGGCGTCAACAAAACCTGTCTACCAGATATGTCTCCAAAAGCATAACATCAAT
Organism: Nemotelus nigrinus; assembly: GCA_947369275.1. NCBI lineage: Eukaryota > Metazoa > Arthropoda > Insecta > Diptera > Stratiomyidae > Nemotelus > Nemotelus nigrinus. The sequence continues at coordinate 110,692,463 of OX376374.1, forward strand.
CTAGCAAGTGTCAAAATTTGCTGTAGCTAGGGGAAGCAACTAGGCATATTGGACAGCCAAAAGTTGCTATGTAGGTCGGCATCTACACACCACAACTCAATAACAAATTTTTCGTCAGTTTTTTTTAAACGTTTTTGTATTCACGTGGATCAGCTCAACACTGGAAATTGTATGAAATTTCAGAGCTTTCAGCATACAGCTGCAGAAACCATTAAAAATTGTTTAAGATATTCAAAACGTTTCACTTATTCGCGGCTTTTGACGCCATATCTATGAAAAAGAGCAAAAAATTAAAATTCAAAATTTGATGCAGAATCATCGTACCAGACCTGTTGCGCTTCGCACCCGCCGTCTAAAAGCTCAAGATGAATTGCGCTGTGTAAAAGCCTACTTAAAACACGAGTTGAATTGAAGTGTTTAAAAGCCCATCTTTAGATTATGATGGCACTATACTCAAATTTATTTTTCATTTCATTTGCCAAAACTGTTTTTCATTTCCATTTCTAAGCAAAAATGGCATTTGAACAATATGTCAGCTATGTACGCACGTCTATTTTACCTTAGCTTTCTTGTTATCCTCCAGACTGCGAGCAGCAAATAGTTGCTACCATAGCATCTATTCCGGAATCTTGGACAGCCCGACTGAAAGCAGCTATTTCGTGACATTCGACAGCTAGAGCTGCTAAGATATCCTTGGCAAGGGGCTGAGGAGCTGGTGGTATAGATAATATCATAGTATTTACTTTCACTTTCCAGAATGGGGCTAATCATCATAAAGCAGGCAAGCTCATTTCCCGTGATGTTGCGTTTAATGCCTCCACCCATTTTCAGAGCAAGGCCACAAATACTCGTAATCCTTTTGACAGATTAGTTATAAAGTATTTAGTAGTGAAGTATTCAATAATACGAGATAAAATACTTTACTTAATAATAATTTTTTATAGCTAGTCCTTCAATTAAGAGAGTATAAAACAACATTATCAAAATATTGGTAGAGTTTTGCTGACTTGAATTTGCTTACAATATAACACAGAACAATATTCTATCCTTCCCAACCGATTTCACCAAAATTTCTATATACTAAGTTAAATTCCACTTACCAAAGATAGATACCCTCACCGCAACACTTACCAAATCACCGCAGGTGCACGATGCAAAAAAGTAATAAACTTTTTGAATAGACAGATAAAAATCCCGAACTGAACTGGCGTCATTGAAATAAATTGTCTGCGTGAACAAGGCAGGGTATGGCAAAGCATTGTAATTTTTTTAGAATCGGTAAATACATATGCATCTAGACTCGAAGTCATTCCATACAAGCTACCTTTGAATCATTTTAAAATATGGCTATATAACCACAATGAAAACTACTGACAGAAGCGAAGAAAGAATGGAAAAAAATAAGCAGGGGACGGAAAAGAAATGGTGTCAGTAAATTCACAGAAGTCAAATTGAACCGTGCTGTATAATGTTCGTAATATTGAGTTTGAGCAGACATAGAGAGTATATATGAGTGCGAGGTGAATCCAGGACTGGTGCTCTACGGAAGAACATGCAAAATCTTTGGTCACAGGTGCGTCAAGCATCTTATTCAACAGGAAATGTATGGTGCGACCAGAACTATGCAAATATGCAGTCCTGAAAAAGAAGGGTTACCAAAGTTGATGTTTTTCTTAATTTTCTGCAGATGAGGAGGTATTTAGAAAAGGATCAACATGTAAAAGTAAGAGAGCATCATCAAATTTTGATATACAAAGCTTTTTAGGTAAAATGCTATTAGCTCCCACCAGCTCAGTTATGTTTCTAAGCGAGGAAGCACATAATACAGTTCACAATAAGCTTTCACTAGTATTTACTAGTTAAACTCCAAAATGGCAGCTCCAATTGTAGAATTAAAAGCACAGCTAACCAGAAAGCAACAGAAGGCGGTTTTGTTAAATCCTCTGCGGACCATGATGTAGGATTGCACTGTCAACTCGGGCTCCAGGTTACTCTCGTATACTGTAACGGTACCATTTGCACTGGATATGTAACTATACTGAGCAATCCAGTCCATGGCGACTGATATATCTATTCACCTTCTGCGACTACTTCTGCATTCGAAGTAATTCTCGGGAGCGACGAAGCAACTACCTAACAATCTATCTGTCTGACTGCCTGTCTGTTCGAGCGCCAGTGTACTATATTTGTCGCGGCTGGCTGGATCCTACTCCTATATTCGTTTCGTTTGTTTGTCAACTGGCTCGTATACAATTCGTTTGCAGGCAACAAAATAAAGCAATTTATATTCAAGATGTGAAAACAACTGTAGTCACCGTGTGTCAGCATACCAACCATGGCAGGCAGCTCAGGAGCATGTTAATGCAAATTGTTACAGGTATATAATATCCCAGTTTGGAGGGAAAGTGTTGTTCTTACTGTGCCAGGACTACAACGGACGACTTGAAGGATGAGAGTTATGCTTGAGGTTAAGCAGATTTGAAGCACAAATCGTTGGAACATATTTTTTTATGATCCTGACATTGTCAGGAAGATTTACTTGTAAAGTCTGTCAGAATTCAATAACGGGGAAAATTTATGCTAGGTAGTTTGTGGCTTGTATGAGTTTGTATGGGATTTATATGATTGGAAAGTTAGTAACAAGCTAAACATTGTTTTTAAATTTTTTGGGGCGAAGGTTTTATTTGTTGCAAAACTATGTCAATCGTTTGATAAAATATGTTGTCTATTTTGATTTAATATTTGAATTGTTCTTTGAATAGCGGTGAAATTTGATTTAGTACATTGTTTTTTCTATTTGTAGCTATTTATTTGGATGCTAAATTTTTATACGACGCAAATTTTAACTTTATTTTGAATGACACACCTTTTTCTAGGTGATTAGCTGATGTTTTGTAGAATGCTAATGCTTTGGTTCTAAAGCTGGACATAAGTGCCACACAAAAATTTATAAAATTTAAAATTTTGTATTTTGAAACTAAGATTTTAATTCATGGAGATTTCACTTGAAATGAGCTTACGAAGCAACAAAGAGTATCTGCCAAACCTTATCGTATTTTTCGCTACGTCTTCATTCTACAGAATGATAAGCGAATTTACACCTAGTCTATTTGTGGGAAATTCAAAGGCGTACGATGCAAAATTGTAGCCCCTGAAATGATCGAAATGGTAATAGAAAATGTCTAGGGGATGAAGGACTGATCTTCGAACTTATCTTGTGCTAATGCTAACTTTTCTCAGTACAAAAGAAACGAACTGCTCAATCGCGATTATAAAATATCATTAAGGCCTACTTCTTTGTTAAACCAGCCTTTCCTGTAAATTTCGCGTTGATCCGATGACTGCATTGGAAGTAATACTGCCGTGTTTAGCATAAACGCCCTATCTGACATTTTTTTTTCATTTTGGAGCTAACACCGGATTTGAAAACTACATATTCTATTACATCATTCTACAAAATATTAAGAACCTATCTTTTGCAGAATTATGTTAAAATCAATAGTGGAAAATGACCTTTTCTTATATCTGCAGCCCTTAGAAAAACACAAATCATCAAATATCTCCAAAGTTACTGAAATGTAGATAGGGTGCTTATGCTAAGGACGACAATATAGGAGTATACAAATTTTGAGTCGATACTGTGAATTTCGTTTATATCCGATGATTTGAAAACATTGAAACATGTAGGGGTAGAAATTTAGAATTTCTGCCTGCGAAAAATCAAAATTGAGAATTGTTAAATATTTGTTACGCATTCTGACTGGGGTGTAATTTTTTGTTTCAATGTAGGCATTTCATAGTACAAATTCTGTTCTAATTTCGCAACCAAAACTTTATCGGCCAACCTAATCTGTGAATTCCGTTTTAATCTGATTGCTCTGTTGAAAGTTGTGGGATATAACGTTTTTTGTAAGTTAGGGACTATCAGATTATGGCACCGTGGCCACAGGTTTGCCAACATATTCACCAAAGTTCTATCAAAACTGGTCCTATTCAAGGACAACACATTTTCTGAATTTCATTTTGATTTTGTTCTTGCGAGCACAATTTTCAAGTTTTAGAAAAAGCACACATCCTGCTTCCACAGAAATATACAGTGCCTTAATGAACACCTCTCATTGAAACTTCTGCTGAGGCCAAAGGGATAAATTAATTTATGTGTAAAGGATATTACAAATAAATTTATATGTAAAGCAAATTATACATAAAGCAGCTGTACAAAGCACTTACTTTAAGAAATTTTAAAATTTCGGGAAAGTATTTTTTTGAAATAATGGAAAAACTCTGAGAATTCAAACTCTGAGAAAATATTACGTCACTTTTTATCATTTTAAGAATCGATTTAGCTATGTGGACACACTTTTAAGTACTATGTTTTTATTTTCTACAATCCTATTTAAAATTTTCTTTACATTTATATAAAATAAAAACTGACTCAAAGACATGCATTTCGTATGTGATTATTTTTTGTCAAAAATTAAATTTATTTTATTCTCACCAAAGCGCAATATAAATGCAGTTAAAACTCTTTTTTAATTATTCGCATTATGCAACATTAACTGGCTTTTTACGCATCCAGATTAGTGTGAAACAACAACAACATCTAGAGTACGAATCGCTGTGGTCAGTTGTACTCTTACATATTGTGGAACGTATTTCGATGTCATATCAATTGAAACAGTTGGCTGCAGTGATGAATTCCCCACAATTTCCCTGTCAACTTAACAACCAGGAAAAATTAAATCGCATAAATATGGTTAATCAATGCTGTCGGCAGATTTCCTATCCTAAGAGTCGAAATATTCTTCGATTATGTTTTAAAAAGAAATTAACCTGCTTTTAATTTTCTAGCTCGACATGTGTTATTTCGAAATGTGTTATTTGAACTATTATGTTATCTCTAGTAAACAAACTGCTGCCAACCGCGTAGGAATCAAATAACTTTGCATGCCACCACGGATCGGTTTTTATGCATGCCGGATACTTACTCCACTCTGCATGAAAAAAACGCAGATCTCATGGAAAAATCACAAGCCGGTAAAAACATATTTTAAATAGTTATAAGTTCTATCAAAATAGCAGAAACAGGAAGTATTATAAATAATAAAAGCAAACAAATGTCAACAGAAAACAATATGTTAGAGTGCGAAAAAAATTCTCCACTAGCAGATCCTAAAATAATTTCTTTTATCTTTACTAATTGCAGCAGTAGGGTTTGAAAATGCTGCGGGAAGCTCAAGCTTTATTACACTAAGTACAATAATGGATTCATGTCACCTATTTTTTTCAACTTTGTATTTCTAATTAAGGTTTGAATTGTTTCACAATTTGCATTTCTTATTTATTATTAGTCCTCAAAAATGATAGCAACAAGCACCTGAGAAAGAAAATTGTTTCAGTTCTGTATAGAAGACGAGCGATTTCATTTTTATTTTCAAAGCATAAAATTCACTGTTGTTTCTAAGTGACTTTGGAACTTTACTGAACAGGAGGCGAGCAAAACAAAAAACCAATTGTTATCCTGTTGTTGAAATTCCATAAATTTTCATCATATCGCATCCACCCACTTACCATCCACAATATTTACATACATACATACTTCTGTCTTTTGTACGGTTTACTGGAAAAATTCGGTCGGTTGCGATGGTCGGCCGAAGAAGAAAAAATTTATTCATAGCGTGGAATCATTGTTGTTCCCCAGGTACAGTCATTCACCGTTGACTTGCTCCTTTCGTTACCACCTCGTATATAAGTTTGGGCAGAAGTAAAAAAAGTGGGTCGTCCTTCGCGGACGACGATGACGACAAACTTACTTTTTTTATCTGAAAGGTCTTCATGCTTCTTTGTTCCGTTCTATGTTTTTTGCTGTCACAAGAAGTGAGTGATTTACGTAGGTGAAGCAAGGTATTGAATTTAAGGTGCAGTGGGAATTATTCAAGTGGTCTGGGGAATTCATGATGATGCTGATGATGAGAAAGATGACGACGAAGTTCAAGTTTATTTTGTTTGGCATATATCAAAATGCAAATGAAATCTGTAAAAATGAAAAGAGAAATTGAAATTGAGACGATGGTATTTGATTTATGGTGAAATTGTTTTGTGTGGAGAAGAACAAAATTTAAGGTAGAAGGTTTCGTGTTGGCATGCAGTAGGTTGGTTTGAGCTTTGAATATTAAAATATTTGGCTGCTTGTTTTTTAGCTGTCATACCAGACGTAGATTTCAGATGTTACTTTCACCAGCAAATTTTTGACGGCTCACCTTAATCGCAACGGTATTCTCTTCTGTCATGTCGAAAGTTTAGAGGTTTCTATGTGGAAGAGATAATAAATCAAAACCCTGTTCAGTTTTTAGTATGTTTGAAAGAAAAATGATTATAAAGTAATACATAATACAAAAAATAGGATAGCGCGCAGAATTCAACCCGTTTAATGTAAGATTTTGTTTCAGCTAGTCTAACGCTCGGCAGTCGAAAAAAAGAAAAACAAATGTTTTCAGCTTACAATAATCCTTCGGCTGGTTATGCTAGATATTTCTATGCGTTCGGATGTAACGTGTGCTCGTTCGCCTTAATTGATGTTGTTGATGAATATTTTATTTGATTAGCTAAAAAAACAGTATTAAAGACTACAACGAATCGAAACACAATGTTTAGTGTAAATTCTAAATTCGGAATCCCGAATTTGGTACGCGGGTAAAATAATGAGAAGAAAAACAATGATGAGGCCATGAGTAAATTTGACTTTATTTTAAGACTGTAGGTCTTTGCTGCCTATCTTCTTTCAATACAGTACTGTCTAACTAAAAATAGTGTCACTTGCTCTAAAAGAAAAGTTTGGTTGCACTTGAGGTATGCTTCTGTTTTGGGAGGCACTATGACTTCTTAAGAAAAGAAAGTAGAGAAAGAAGGAAAGTATTGTAAGACGAAAACTGATGCGAAGAAGATTTTGATATATTTGGGTTTAACATTGTGAATTAGATACTGAGTCTCCGATATGATAGCTAATCTTTAATTTACTGATTGATTTATTCCTATACATCAATTTTACTTTGGACTTTTAACTTATTTGAGGATTTCCAATATATGTGAGTTGTTTTTCCGTTAATATTCTTCGAATAATCTACATTTTGTGTGGTGCATTTTTTTTTCGGCGATTTTACAGAGATGCTGTAAAAGCTTATGTGAGCGGAATCTGATCAAGCGTCAAACATTAGGTGTCACTTAGTTTGTTTCTATTCAGGATTGTTTGTGCGAAAGTAATCATTCTCACAACTCTCTGTAAAGTGAACTCTACAGTGCTGCATCCGACTAAACTAGGTCGGGTCGCCATTAGTGCTGTGTAATTTATTTTCAAGCACATAACGTAAACTTGACCAGCTTGTCATTTCCAAACCGACTAGCTCAATCTGTATTGATATTCCTTTTACGTCACACTAACAAAAAAACAAAATACACACCTCAGAAAAGGAAAAAAAGCAATGAATTCTTAAAAGATTCATTATTTTATTAAACAGGGTTTACTAAAAGAAACTGTATTTTTGTTTGATTGTAAGAGAAGGATAGTTTCTATGAAATTAAAAAATTCGAAATTGTCAAATTAATTAACAGACCAGAAAAAAATTCCCCGGTTGCAGCCGGAATCGGCTCAAACAAACATAATAACTTTAAAAAAAATTAAAAAAAATTAAATTATAAAAATTATATGATGCGAAACATTTTTTTATAATAATACAAACTTTATAATACAACATACATAATGTCTGAATCTTACAAAAAGACACAATTACTTTAGCCGAGATACGTTTTATTTCCGTGTCGAACTGAACTGATTAATTGCCTTACAATCTAGTTCTTTAAGTAGTAAAAAAATGCTTACTTTACTTTACTTGATTTGCCTCTAGAATACATTGAACAATGTGTTGTTATTGATAGACACTAGGTAAGCAATAATTACAATGATGAGAATGATAAATACAAAATATGCGGAAAAACAGATTATGTTGCATATGATAGCTAGAATTACATGAATTGAAGTTTATGCTATATTAATTGAATGCGTTTATTTTAAGCTGAGATATGCGGAACGTGCATACCGTGGGATCAATTAATTCAGTATTTTACGCTAAATCTATTTGATGACTAGACATCCTCCGCCGCATTGGCTGGGCCAAAATCGAAATTGAATTTAGGCTTTTGAGCAGGTTTTCGTCGCGGTGCTGGTGTGGGTTTTGTAATTTGACAATTCCTCCGTCGTAGCAAAGTGATGAGAACCCCAAGAACTATTATGATTCCTGCTAAACAGCTGTAGTTGAGTACTAAGTGATGTGGACTTGAGGCGAGTGGCTGCAGTTCGGTTTCCCAGACTTGGAGGGCTGAGATATTTGATGCAACATCTGCGATTGCCTGGTTAAATCTGGACTCTGTCGGGGTTGTTGTTAGTGGAGTCAAAGTAGTGCTGTTGATATGTGGCGTGTAATGTAACATACTGGCTGTTAATGGGAACACCAATTGTTGGCGATCTGTATGAACAACGTATGCGGCGATGGTCATATAATCCTCCTTGATAATACAGTTGCCATTAAGTCGGAGTAATCCAGATCCTTCAAGTTCATAGTCAGTTAAGTTTCCGTCACAAATTATACGGATTTTGTGTTTTTTGTCTAGAGAGAAGATCCAGTGATTGGGATGATGTAATGGTAGCCAGAGTTGACTAGGCGATGTTTCTTCTAGATTGCAAAAAGATGACGGTGATAGGTTATTGAATAAGGCGATCTCGCATCTGCTATGGTTGCTGAATTTATTATACATCGGATGGTTAGATCGACATATGTAATGATTATGTTCGTTCTTAATGCAGTTTTTAAACTCGGCTTCGGTTAAGTTGATGAATAAATCACGATGTAAGTTGATTAGGATGTAGTCACTAGATGGATGAATAGCAATGAAGGTATTATCTCGTAAAGTGGGCACTCCTGTTAGTTTGTACAATTCAAACTCCATGCTGGAAACTAACGGTAGTCGAGTTGAAAATATGGCGTATTGTGAGGTAATTTTGCATCTGGTCATCATAAGCCGGTACAATTGTCGGATATTCTTCTCATCGTAGTATTCACCGGGAAGTCGTATGCCAGATGGTAGATGTGCTTTGAGCTGTTTGACCTCTTGAATGAGTTGTTGAGGTGATATCATGCGAGGGTTTAATTTTCCATGGTAAGTATCTGTAAGAGTATCAATAAGGTCTGCTTGAATGTGTTGATATTGATTTAATATGAGTGAAGTGTACAAGGCAAATGACGTCGCCGAAGCTGATGTCTTGGAGTCGAGTGATTCCTTGGCCATATTATTCATCTGGCTTCTCAGGAACTGAAGTTCGTTGTCCATCGCTTGAAGATGTGTATCCACAAATCTGTCGCGTTCCTTGAATAGATTGACGGTCGTTTCGAGTATTGACGTTTGATTCTTAATCAGAGTTTGTAGAAAGTTTTCATTGGCCTTTACATTATCGATGGTTGTTCTCATTGTCTCGGCATATTCGTCGTCCAAAACTCCAAATAGTTTATTCGCAATATTACCAACTAGATTAATGACGCCACGTTTTCTCCTTGTATGAAGTGGTGTTAGCAGAAATTCGTTTGTGGCTTTTATTGTCACTAGTTGCTGATTGAGTTGGGCTGTTATTAGGTTACAGTTTTCCTTGTCGATGACCACGGAGCACAGGTTTTTTAGGTTGTCAATGATACGTTGTATTATGTCTAATTCCTTCCAGTAAACCGTCATATCGTAATAGGTAATCAGATTCCATTCGTGCACAACTTGACTGCTTCTACCTAGTGGTTCGAAGTAAATTCCGGGCTCCGGTTTGAATGGTTGGATGTCAAACGAAGGGGAATAGGCCTTTGATGGCGTGATTGTAGATGCCAGCAAGAGAAGGTTGACCGCTGCATGTAATTTCGTAGAGCCTCCTTTGGTATGTTCATGACGCTGCTTTTTGGTAGGTTGTTGAGCGTTGTCCATCAGGTTGGTGGACGATGCTGCTGTGAGTGGTTCGTGATCGAATTCGGACTGTTGCTGAGCGGATGCTGACTGAAACCATGTTTGACCGATGGGGCGAAATTTCCCTTTAAGGGGATGTGGGCTTTTGAATTTTAATGGTTTTGCAGTTTTGCTTTGGTTAGACGTAGCCAATAAGTTGACGAGAGAAGATGTCGGATCACCACATTTCTGATTGCCGCTAGCCGAAGGTTTGTTCACTAGATCTTGAGCACTTGCGGAATCATCTTCAATGGGCAATGGACATAAGAGGTGGATTCCACGTAGGTAGGTATGACCGGATCCTGTGCTTACCCTCGCTACTCGAACAAGGCCGTCGTCTCCCTTTATTACTTCTTGAACCCTTGCTAGTTGCCACTTAAGAGGGGGAAGGTTATCATCCTTGATAGTTACCACAGTGCCTGGCTGGATATTTGGAAACGTTCGTTTCCATTTTGCGCGTTGTTGCAGCTCGCAAAGATATTCCCTTGACCAGCGACGCCAGAATTCCTGTTTCAAGTATGTGATCAGTTGCCATCGTTTCAATTGGGATACTTTAGTATTCTGAGATCTGGGCTCGTCAATTCCAACTAGTGGCTCACCAATCAGGAAGTGAGCTGGTGTAAGTGGTGATGGATCTTCTGGGTCTGAAGAAAGTGTGGTGAGAGGTCTTGAATTTAGAATGGCCTCTATTTCACTGGTCAACGTACAAAGCTCTTCATATGTTAGAGTTGCTGATGCCATACTGTTCGAAGGTGTTTTTTCGTACTTTGGACGGCGGCCTCCCATAAACCACCGAAATGAGGTGTTCTGGGAGGGTTGAAGTGGAAGTGGATCCTCCTCTTAAGACATTGCCTTGTAATGGACTCTTGAGTAGTTTGTAGTAGTAACAGCTTGTGAAGTGCTTCCAATTGATTGTTTGCTCCCACGAAATTTGTGGCATTATCGCAGTATATGTTTTCACATACTCCTCGTCTTGCGATAAAACGCTTAAGTGCACCGATAAATGCTTCACTGGTAAGATCAGATACGACTTCTATATGAACCGCTTTTGTACTGAAGCAGCAAAATATTGCTAGATATGCCTTTGTTGGTTTCTTGCCACGAATTTTGTAATGGATCCATACAGGACCGCAAAAATCTACGCCAGTATTAAGAAAAGGCCTGGATGCCTTTACCCTTGCCGGTGGTAAATTTCCCATAAGTTGATGAGAAAGCCTTGGTTTCGCTTTAACACAGGTCACGCATTTATGAACGACATGGTGGGCCAAATTTAGGCCTTGAAGAATCCAGTAAGACTGGCGCGAAACGTAATTCAAAGACTTGGGTCCAAGGTGGTGATTTTCCACGTGCAGTTCTGATAGCATCAAAGTTACCCATGGATGGTCGTTCGGAAGTATAATTTGGTGCTTTGTGTCATATTCTAACTCAGCTGCTTGAAGTCGACCACCAACACGGATTAATCCCTTCTCATCAATAAAGGGATTTAATGATTCCATTTTGCTTCCCTTGTGTACCTCACCACCTTTTGACAATTCTCGTATTTCTTTTGCGAATGCCCAAGTTTGTATGTGTTTCAGGATGATAGTCCGAGCGGTGGCTAGTTCCTCCGGTATAATAAACTTAGTCTGGAACTGTTGTGGTCTCTGACCCTTGAATCGGGCGATGCAACGAAGAATGCGAGCTGTGATAAGCACTAGTTGGTAAAAGGAGTTGCGATGATTGATTCGGTTTAGGAAGTGCTCTTCTGTCGTTTTTGTGCAAGTTAACGATATTCCTTTCAAGGGTTTTTCTTCTTCAGTTCTTCTGGTACGTGCAAGTGAGTGGATTGGCCATTGCTCTGCCTTATTCATCAGGAAGTCAGGTCCAGAAAACCAGAGTTTGGAGGTCGATAGCTGCTTCGGACGTGTACCTCTGCTTACTAAGTCAGCCGGATTTTCCTTCGTATTTACATAATACCATTCACTTAAGTCGGTTGTCTCCTGAATTGCAGCTACTCGATTTGCCACAAACGTTTTAAATGTGTTTGATGGTGATTGAATCCAGGATAATACAATTTGTGAATCTGTCCAATAATACGTACTATCCACTTTTAATTTGAGCATTGCTTTTAGCTGTTGTACTGTGTGTGCCATTAGTTTTGCCGCACACAGCTCTAGCCTGGGTAGCGTTAGCGTTTTGAGAGGGGCGACTCGTGATTTGGACCAAAGAAGTCGAACCTTGATATCACCTGTAGCGCTGATTGATCGTATATAGATCGCAGTTCCATATGCCTTTTCACTTGCGTCTGAAAAGGCGTGTATTTCTAATTGCTTCGCTTTGTGATCAATGACACAACGTGCAACTTTAGGTGATTCGAATGTCTCAAGCTCTTTTTGCAAGTTTGACCACATCGCTCTGATGTCGTCTGGAAGTGGTTGGTCCCAGTCAAGGCCTAAATTCCATAGCTGCTGAATGAATATTCGCCCACGGGAGATTATTGGGCTGATTATCCCCAATGGATCGTACAATTTCGACAAATTTGCTAATACGCTTCGTTTCGTTGGCGCGTCTTCATTTTGGTTGATGCAGCCGAACTGTAGAACATCGTGTTTGGGCTGCCAGGATAGTCCCAAAGTTTTGACAGTAGGATCTCCCAGATCTGAGATACTTAGCTTTGTAGCTACATTTTCCTTTGGAAGCTCTAGGAGTCGTAAGTGATTTGAGCACCACTTTCTTAAATTGAAGCCTGCTGATGCCAGGATTTTTATTATTTGAGCTTGAACTTCAACTGCTCGACGAAGATCATTACTTCCTGATATTAGGTCGTCCATGTAAAAATCACTCATGGCTTCAGCTCCAAGAGGGTACACATTTCTTGAGTCATCGGCTAGCTTGAGAAGACATCTTGTTGCAAGGTATGGTGCTGCCGTGACACCATAAGTTACTGTTTTCAGCCGAAAATATCTTACCCTGGCACTTGGATTAGTTCGCCACATAATCAATTGTAAGTTTTGCTGCTCTTTGTCCACCCAAATTTGGCGATACATTTTTTCTATGTCTGCAGTCATGATGTACTTATGAATTCGAAAACGCAGCAAAATGGCTAGTAAGTCATCTTGAATCTTGGGCCCATTAATGATGATGTCATTTAACGCCATATTATTATCGGTTTTTGCGGAAGCATCAAAAACAACACGCAATTTCGTGGTAGTGCTTCCTGGTTTTAGCACATAATGATGCGGCAAGAAGTAATGCACCGCTGGGATATCACGTTCAGTGACCTCTTCCATATGCCCTAATCGTATATACTCTTGCATGAATTCTGTATACTGATGTCGTATGTCTTCATCCCTAGCCAGTTTCTTCTCGATGCTCAATAATCGTTTAAACGCAATGGCTTTTGATTGTCCTAGAGTCTCAGGGCCTTGATGGAGTGGGTATTTCACTATAAAACGACCATCTTTGTCTCTGGTGACGGTTTGTAGGAAATGATTCTCGCAAATTTTTTCCATCGGAGTCCAAGTTTTGGCTTCTTTAGGCTCATCAACTTCCCACAAACGTTGGAGCTGTTTGTCGATGTCATGGAAGCTCACTCCACAAAAAGCTTGTGAATGATTAAGTTCTTCTACCTTGCCAATTATAACCCAGCCAAAAACGGTATTTTGGAGAGTTGGTAGCCCATTTTGTAAAGTTAACTTTCCTTCTGTTATGATGTCACCAAAGAATTCAGCACCAAGCAGAAGGTCTATCCGTTGAGGTTGATAGAATTTCTCGTCGGCCAATGTTAAATTGCTTGGAATTGCCCAAGTGCTTATGTCAAGAGGATATTGCGGTTGAGCCGAAGCAATCTCCTTGATGACATGAACCTCGATCTGCTGATTAAAAGTGCTGTTTATGGAACGAATGGTTATATTAGCTCTCTTATCACTGCGAGTTTGAGTATTTGATATTCCACTGATTTTCAAGCTGTGCGATTGACTTTCTAGTCGTAGTTTTTTAAAGAAACGCTCTGTAATAAAATTTAATTGGGATCCACTGTCTATAACTGCCCTACAGCAGATGGAATGGCCGTCCCTATTGACGATGTTTAGTTTCGCCGTTCCAAGAAGTATGCATTTGCTTCTCATAATCTGTTCTGGTTGGACAGTGAGCGCTGTTTTAAGCTTCGGGCTGCTATTTGCTATTTTCTTTGTATCGTCATGTAAAAGTGTGTTATGCTTCTTGCTACATTTTCCACAATTTCTGGAGATACAAGTTCTTTGAAAATGTCCAGCTCTAAGGCAATTTATACAGAGTTGAGCTTTTTTCACCTCTTCACGTCGCTCCGGTGTGGACATTTTTAGGAAACGTTCACAATGATAAATTGGATGATCTTGTTTGCATAAGCAACACTCATTTTTTGTGAACGTGGCTAACGTATGTTTGATTTTGATTGCTCGTTCGTTTGGTTTTATTGACTTCTTGCCGGTTCCCAATGTCTCTAGGGACTGAAAACGGTTTTCCAAAAACTTTAAGAGCTTGTTCATTGATTGTATTTTCCTTGGTTCTTCCAAGGATTGCTCAAAAGCACAATGCGTTGTACGATCTAGCTTTTTTGTAATTATATGTGTTAAAATAGCGTCCCAACCTTCCACATTGATACCGATATTGGCAAGAGCCAGTATACACTCGTTGGTCGTATCATGCAGGGTTTTAATAGAGCTCGCATCTTCCATGTTCGAAGATGGCTGCTTTAATAGCTTATCAAGTAGCGCAGCAACTATTAATCGCTTGTTTTCGTACCTGTTACGAAGGATGGACCAAGCAGCGTCATAATTCTCCTCGCACACTTGTAAGTGTTGAATCAAGCGCTCTGCTTCGCCAATGACGTTTGTCTTCAAGTAATACATCTTTTGAGCACGACTTATTGGTTGCTCATCAATAGTTTGTGAAAATAAGTCATAGAATTGCCTCCACTTTAAATAGTCTCCATCAAACCTTGGAATATTTATCTTCGGTAACTTGATGGAAGCCTTTGAATGTGAGCTGTATGATTCAATCGGCTCATTGGTTATTTTTTCCCTAAGCTCGATCGTTAAGTTGAGTACTTTCTCTTCCATGTCAAGGTACTCAGACTGGTCATAGTCAACGTAGAACCCTTCTTGTACTGTTTTTGCTATTTGTTCGTTGTTGGATTCTACATTCTTCCAACATTTTTGTAAAAACTGCAATTTTTCTTCGTAAAATATATTCGATTTATTTTCAGCCGACTGCACTTCACTTATTATTCGATTGATTCGCTCGATCATCGTTCTGCTATTGTGTACGTATTTTTCAACGCTTGAAGTTCTCGCTTGTTTTTTCGCTTGGGCCAGCGTCGTGTCTCCGCTTGCCCCGTTTTCAATGCTTGCTGTTAGCTGCTTAATCGCAGTTTGCATTTTCTCTCTTATTGTTCGAACGGCTTTTTCTACCTTTTCGTAGTAGCTTTGTTGAAAGTAGGGAAAATCTTCATGTGTTTCCCTAAATTTCTCGAGCTCCTGGTGCGTCTCTTGAAAATTATCGAACAATTCGACCAACTTCCCTAAGCGATCACGTAAGTATGTTAATGTTTTCCTCTCGGCCGAGTCTTTGTTGAAATTCGTTATCAACTTCTCAATGGCCGAGCCTGTCTTCTCCTGTATGGCTGCCAATTGCTCCATTATTTCACTTTGTGCCATCGCTTCGTACTGGAAAGTCTGCAATAATAAGTATGATATTATTGATGTTTGATTCTTGTTATAATTATCAAGAGTTCTCCT
Source organism: Nemotelus nigrinus (assembly GCA_947369275.1). Taxonomy (NCBI): domain Eukaryota; kingdom Metazoa; phylum Arthropoda; class Insecta; order Diptera; family Stratiomyidae; genus Nemotelus; species Nemotelus nigrinus. The sequence continues at coordinate 110,708,251 of OX376374.1, forward strand.
TTGAAGGAACTTTGTTCAACTTGCAATTCAGTGCCTCTGGCAGCCTCACCAAAGGTCAATTGTGGCTTGGATCACTGATTGCAACTCGGGGTCACCAAAATGTCTGAATCTTACAAAAAGACACAATTACTTTAGCCGAGATACGTTTTATTTCCGTGTCGAACTGAACTGATTAATTGCCTTACAATCTAGTTCTTTAAGTAGTAAAAAAATGCTTACTTTACTTTACTTGATTTGCCTCTAGAATACATTGAACAATGTGTTGTTATTGATAGACACTAGGTAAGCAATAATTACAATGATGAGAATGATAAATACAAAATATGCGGAAAAACAGATTATGTTGCATATGATAGCTAGAATTACATGAATTGAAGTTTATGCTATATTAATTGAATGCGTTTATTTTAAGCTGAGATATGCGGAACGTGCATACCGTGGGATCAATTAATTCAGTATTTTACGCTAAATCTATTTGATGACTAGACACATAAAAATAATGAGAAAAAAGTAAAACATATGAAGCGAAATTCGAAATTTACAATTGTATAGTAACAAATTGCTTTTTTCCTAATGGTTAATATGCCAAAATACAGTATCGTTAGAATATATTTGAAAAAAAATCGTATGTAAGAAAATATTTTTTTCTTATCACTTCCATTGCAGAAATCAGATTAAAACGAAGTTTTCATAATAGTTTTAATATACACGGAATTTTCGGTTACAAAATTAAGAAAGGTTTGGCAGCTGGATGATTTTGATAATTTTTACACCAACAAATGATTAGAAAATTTTGCCAAATTACTTTGCGTCGACAATAAGTTGAAAATGTTTAAATTTTACAAATTTCCCGCGAGTGGTTACCCTAAAAATATTTATATATATATCTTATATATTTCGACGCAGTCAGTTGTCAGATTGCAACGAAATTCGCAGTGTCAGTTGATCTAAACATAGAGCGAATTTGATGAGCGTCCGGTGTCCGTACTGTCAAAAGGTTACCACCAACGGGTATTTGTGTCTTTTTTGTATCAAAAGTTGCCACCAGTAAACTTTGTTAATTATGAATAAAGAAATTTACAAAAAACTAATGAATTTTAATAAAGACTTAATGAAAAACAAGCACTTTTTCCCTTAATTTTGAAATTTTTTCAACACTTTCCAATCCAAAATTTTTTTTTTAATTTATTGAATTAAAAGCAAGGTATACAATAATAAACAAACCTATAAGTAAATAAATAAATAAATGCGCTAGAGGAGCATCAGAGCCGCTAGAAACACTAATGTTCGAAGAATAGTGGAGGATTTGTACAAATTTGAGTGTGTATTCTACCACTAGGTACTTAAGGCCACTGCCACTAGCTACTTCTCCTACTTAAGATCAATACACCCTAAGTAATAAAAAAACATAAGCCAATTTAATTTCGATGACTTCATTGAAAATTACTGCGATAGAAAAGTATTTGGGGTTGCCTTCCGAAAAATGTGCAGACCTTAGAAATTTTAAACATTGTTTACTTAATTTCATTGCAAATGTCGCGATGTAAATACTTAATATAAGCATTTATTGGTACAAAAATAACGAAAACGCCTCGTGATGGTAGCCCTTTACTAACACCGAGGCCAAAACACATCTGCCTCAAGTTAAAGTCAACCTACCCTTTGAATTTCTTATTGATCTGATAACAGCATTGGAAGTTGTAGGGATACAAAGAAATTCAGTGTTACCCCCGCAAAAGTTTTCAATTTTTCTAGATCGAAATATTTGTGGTTTATTTTCACTATAAGATTACTATGATTTCAAAAATTTATGATAAAATCACTTACTAATGATATGTCGAAAAATATACAAAACCAAACAACCAATTAAATTTCTGCTAAGTATTGTCTAGAATATGTTTAATTTGCCATATGAATTTCAATACGATTCCATGACTGCACTCGAATTTATAGGGCAAATAGCTTTATTTTCCAGTGCGAATTTTCAAAATTTGAGACATCAAAATTACTATAACTGGTAGCTTTAAGCTAATTTTCCTATCAAACGTGACTTAGAATAAGATTTAGCTATTGTGTGAATTTTGTCAAAATCTAGTGACTGAATCAGAATTTACAGTGCCAACAGCAGTTATTTTTCTTAGTGATTTTTCAAAAATCGCCCAAATTTCAAAATCGCTTCTATCAGATCTGGTCCTAATTAAGGCCAATACATTCTGTAAATTTCAACTATATCTGATTATTGGGTCGTGAGTTCCCACGAACAGAAGTTTGTGATGCTAAACATAAAGGAGAAAGGTTGCCGTTCTTGCCCGACACGGAGTTTCAAAAGTTTTACTTTGATTGTGTAGATAAAGCATGAGATTTGTATAGGACTTGCTTTTTTTCGTAGAAACGAAAATATTTCAAGAGAGTCGATGATTTCAAGGTTTTCAATTTCAGTGCCTACCGTAGCTACAGGTTTGCCAGCACGTCCATACAAAACTATATAGTATACAACTTAATAACATTAGATGTTCTGTAAGTTTTGTATTGATTCAATCAATAGATTTGTCAAAAGTTATCGCAATTTAAAAAATTTCAATTTTTCCCGGTCTCATTTTAGGCACCTATCGCACACAAAGTGCTAAAAATTTCCAAAATCTTATCAAATCTTTTTTAAGAACACGTTCAAAATTCATTTCGCAAACTTAGATTTTTTGGAAACCATTTTTTTTTTTGGATAATAGGCATATCTAAAATATCACTAAAATGGCTGCCGGCGCCAAACAGATAAAGATAATTCACATTTGATGAGACCCTATTCTGCATATACACAAACGTATCCTGGAGATTTCAGCTTAATCAGATGATGCGTTGTATATATGTATATATATATATATATATATATATATATATATGTATATATATATATATATATATATATATATATATATATATATATATATATATATATATATATATATATATATATATATATATATATATATGTATATACATATATTTACGAGTATATATGGAAATATGAATTTTTGGCCGAATGGATTTTAATGCTAATATTCTTCGAACATTAGTAAAAAGTACACTGAAATACATTTACAAAAGATATTTGGATTTGGAAGTCTTTTGAGGGCTTAATTTGCAGAAGTTGAATGATTAGTAACATTTATTCAAAGGCTTATTTGCTGGAAATGTGTATGGATGGAAATGCTCTTGAAGCAAACAACTGGTGTTTTTGATCGGGTCAATCATAATTATCTTATTGTTCAAGTAATTAACTCTAGTAACGCCTCTAATGACGTCAAACACGGCACATGTATATACAACAACTCTCTGGAATGTTCAAACGGGCCGACCGTAATTTATAAGACAGTAGACTGTCGAAATCACTAACGTCATACATTTCTCTTAAGGCGACATAGCACCTTCAAATTGAAAAAAAAATTTTATTTTCAAAGGCTTGTTTTTAATTGAATAAAAAGACATATCTTAATGAAACTTTTTACACATACTTTATATGTCTAGGACTACATAAACAAAATTGTTAAAAATGTTTTGTGGCCCCCTGTCGCCTGTTACAATTTTTTGGAAAATACACCAAAAAAACCTGGCGTGCATGATAACTGCCCTCAGGAAAGTCTGAAAAAAAACAAAAACGGGGTCTTGACCAACATCAAAGCGGCCTTAGAATGAACTAAAAAAAAAAAATTTGGTTGAAAAATAACAAAATGGCGGCGTTTTTTCGAAAATCGAGTTTTTTTTCCCCCAAAAATCGGCTATAACTAAAAAAGTTTAATGCCGATTTTTTCATCCGAGGTTCATTCTGAGCATTAACATGTGCAAATTAACGTGTTAAAATTTCAGAACGATTGGATAATATTGTTTTTCTTAATCATGCACGCCAACTTGAAAAACGTTGTTTCGAGAAAATCGCATTTCAAGTTAAAATTCAATATTTTTTGCAATAAATCTTATCGAAAATTAATCTGCGATGCTTGGACCATACAATACACCTTCTTCTTGCTCATACTCCTCCTCTTCTAAAGATTTTTGCTCCCTTCGAGCAGTTCTGGCCTCTTTAGATGCCTCAGTCGAGTGTTTTTCCGCCTGGTTAATTCTTGCAGCATCTCTATGCTCTGCATGCTCCAGCGCACATTGGCCAATTGTAATTCCCATGACTTGCATTTTTTTCAAGATAGCCATAAATCCTTCACTAAATGTACATACAGAAATATTTGCAGCCATATTTAGTACGTTTTTCCCACAAAAAGTATGTTTGGGGGCCAAATTCCAAACACAAGAATTATAGCTTTCGTTATTATTCTGCGCAAAATTGCCCAAGCAACGCTTTAATAAATCTTCTGATGATAAGTCATCATAAATAGGCTTTAAAATTTCTTGTACCTCATCATCTAAAGGTGGAGGATGCTTGAAATTGTTTAATGCATTATCACCCGCTGCCTCCGCCTTGCGCCAGTTACACCAAGTCGTTTCTCCAACAGGACAATAACAGTGTTGAGGGTTCTCATCAGTTGAAATTGTGTGGTAATATGCTGCCCAAATTTCCTTGCGCATATTATCAACTGAATCAGGATTTCGTCGTATTGTTAAGCCATAATGCGTGGCTAAATTTTTCATTAATTTTAGTGTCAGGTGAACTTTTTTCGGACCTTTTTTTGGAGATTCTACACTTTTTTTAGAAACATCTTTTACAGCTATTTTTTTATTTTTTTTGCCAAGGCTAGCTTATTTTTTGCTTCTTTTAAAGGAGATGACTCATTTATCTTTGTCTACACTTTGGCTTAAGTCGATGTAGCGATATAGCCAAGTGAACGAAAATCATAGAAAAAATGATCTTGGGGCGCTTCGCTATATATACTCATAAAATTTTTTTGTTTTAGAATTTCAATTTTATATTATTAAAATCATGTTTTAAAACCTTCATTCTAACATATTCAATCAAAAAACAAAAATCGATTTTTTAAAAATTTGGAGGTGCTACGTTGCCTTAAAACGAATAGTAAATTTTTGTTGTACGGGTTCAAGTCTCCCCATAGTGATTTGAAAGGCTGTGCTCCAACCGATACAAGCGTATTCAAGAATAGACCGTACGAGTGAAGTGGACAATGGCAAAGTATTCCATATGTCACGAAATTCTCTAGCGATGTGTTTTAAAAGGCCTAGTTTTTTGTTTGATTGGGAAATAATTTCATCATATTGTAAGGATAAACGGAGTTCCATCCAAGATAACTCCCAAGTCATTAGCTTTATCAGCTCAAGCTAATAAGTTGTCCCGAAGAAAGAATGTGCTTTGTGTTGTTTTTGTTTTACGGCAAAAGTTTGTAAGCTGGGACTTAGCTGTAGAGAATTGGAAATCTACTAAAAAAAAGGAATAAGAAAATAACATATTTCTTGAATAAAACAAAAATAATTAATGTATTCTAACAAAAATTATATCAGTTTTTCGACAGCGAACGTAGTTAACTAAAAAATTATAAAAATTCTAAGCGCTTTTGAAGATATTACAATTTTAATATAAAATCTTCAATATGATGCGGACATCGCGCAAATGGTTAGTCTGTGCTACAGGTTTTACTATTCGTTTTAAGATAAACGTATGATCTTAGTAATTTTGATAGCCATGTGAATTACCACTGTTCAGGCGAGTCCAGTATAAATTGGAAAAATTGTTCATGAGATTTTGAGTGAATGACGCGATAAATTTTTAGATCATCAGTGTATAGTTAATTTGGTTTATTTGATAAGACATCAAATAGGTTAAATATGAATGTATTGAAAAATGAAGGTCAAGATGAATATTCTGTGAAACTCCAGCCAAAAATATTTCCCAACAAACATCCTTGAAGCTTTACAGATTAGGTTCGATTGAAGAGGTACGAGATTATTTGAGCTGAGGAAGGGTTCAGCGACTCCGAAATTCCACAGCTTTAGAACAAGGGCAGACTAGTCAACTTTTTTGAAAGCCTTATTAAAGTCTGTGATATACTTTTTGAATCTTGAATTACTTTTGAATTTTTGGTGTGCCAGTGCATTTCATTTTGTCATTTTTATACGAACAGATGCTAACACATCCATGAAATAAATCTTGTGTGGAAATAGGCAGCAACTTTTCAAACTTCCAAAGGAGTCTAATGTTCGCAGATTTGGATTTCTGACTTCTTTCTTCTTATGATCGCCACCATAAATTTGGCCACTTATGCATTATGAAATGCTATCGTTAAATGTTCATGTGCTATAGGTATATTCGGAGTGGTGATCCGCGTAAGTCCTAATTTAATAAAAATTTCCATGATATTGAATATGAAGCAAAATCTACACATTCCTTCTGCTTTTCTTCGAACACCAGTCTTTTGTGCAGTACTTATGAGCTAAAGAGTTTTTAAAATTCTTGCTGGCTTTAAAATAAAATGTTTTTATAATTTAGCGCGGGCAGCTATGTTATTTTTAGTTATTTATGCTTCTTTTCAAACAACAATTGTTTTTTACACCACTTGTCAATAACTGGTAATTTTTGAGTGCAATCATTTTCGGTCTTTAGCTTTGAAACATATAAATGTTATAAATGCGCGGAATATATTCACAACAGCAGTTCTTCTGAGTTTTGTAGTTTGTATTTCCTGTTGATTAATAATTTATGGGAAAAATGCAGCATCTTATGCGCTACCAGAAGCTCGGAATTGATCGAAATCTAGATGAATCCATCTATATTTAATTTTTTTACATAAAAATAGGGGTGCTGTTATTATTTAGCATCGGTCTTTAAAGATAGATAACAGTATACATGGCAAACAATACATGAAATGTGGGCTCTACCATCATATTTTTCAGAATATTTAATGTTCTTGCTGTGCAGTAAAGTCTTAAAACAGAAAGTAGTAAAGAATATCAGTTGGAGACAAAATGTAGTAAAGCATGATTAGCAGAGCCTGTCAAAGTGAAGATTATAGAAGCATGTGACTACTACACAAAAATTCCATTTTATATATGCACTGCAGTGAAATTTTTCATGGGCCAACTTAATTTATTATTGATTGACCTGCTAATGAGACTAACTTCTCTTGTATTGGTATAATGTTTTTTTTTCATAGGTTTTATTGATGCTGTTGATCATGCTGCTAACGCTGCTTCTTTTTCTGTTGTCATAAAGCAATTTACTTGTTTCTTTAAAATAAATTCTTAAATTAAATTATTTTATTAAATAAATTTCTTAAAATTTAGTCTTCTTGACGCTCAATGGTTAATTGATTTTCTGTTTCTTGTTGGTGTGATTATGTTTGATTGTAAGTTTCGCTGAAGTTATCTTTTATAAAGCTCTCGAGCTTATTTTTACCTACACTCTTTATTGGTTGTTGAAAAATGTAATACAATGTTAAATGTATTGTTATGAAAAAATTGTAAAAAATTGTTATACACAAGTAATCAGAACTGTATACTAAATAAGTGATATTAAGATTTTTGATACGTTGTTTATGAGTTTTTCAACTATTTGAAGGCTTGAAAGTTTGAAATTGATTTCTTGAGAATGTTCCCACGCTGGGCGCAGATGATTCTTAATGTTTGACTACCAATATACATTAAAAGTTCACACAACCACAGCGTTCAATGAAAAGAAATTTAATAAAAAATTTACTGGCTCAATAAAATAATTGACTATATAGCCCATATATGTATGGTGAGAAAAATTTCATTTTCATGCCAGCTCACAACGCTCATTCGCACTCCTTCGCAATTTTCGTTAAATATATGTTTTATCTGTAATAGTACCGTAAACATCTAACACTGTTTGATTAAATTAAAGAATATTAATAGAAATTAGTACTATTAATATTTCTGTATCTTCCCTGCAACGCACATGATTCATTACGGAAACAATTTAACACCTAGCAAAGCAATAACGTTCATTAATGTTAGATGTATCTAAAATCAACAATTATCGAAAATCATTGATTTTTCCACGTACACAAACGATAATTGTTTATTTACCTCGCTGCTAAAGCCAAACATTTTACATGAATAGTGATCTATCTTTCTGCGGTTTTATCGCTCCCGCCTACACTATTTTACATTAATGTGTATCGACGGGTGCGGCGCAAACCTAAATTTTTGCCTTTCATTAGCGGCCGGCGTTGAAAGATATTCACGCTATGGGGCGCCATTCATAGTGCTCATTAGTCGTTATGCTAAGAAAACTATTTCGATCTTCTCGAGCGTATTAAAGTCAACGTGACAATGTGCGATTTAAATACTGATTATTTCGGTGTCAAGTGGGCATTAAAAGAGAGAGGAATTACGATGTCAATCCTGGGTGTTATTGTAAAATTGGCAGATGAATTATTTAAATAATTTTCTTTTCAGGCTTCGGTTCAAGTCAATGTAAATTAGCATCACTATTTCGAAATGGAATTGGTGGCTGGTTGTTATGTTGAGTGGGGTTAGTTTTATTCAATATTAACACTGAAAATGACAAAGAATCGTCTGATTAACAATTGTCATAGATGGATATTTTTTCTGAGCGAAGTAAAAACTAGAATCCCGTTTAATTAACTTTGGAAATTGACTGAAAATAATACTGAACTCGAAATAAATACCAAATTAAATTTAGGAATGTTCTTTTGATTTTCAAATAGTTAGGAAACACGGAATATTTGTTGTACATGAAGAAATGGCCACCAATTTTACAGCGAAAACAAAACAACCCCATTGAAACATACTATATGACTGTTCAAACAGTTTCACTGATTACTGTATCTGAAATCAAATGCTGCATAATAACACTTCGGTGGTGTGTTTAATGGACGTACGCCATCGAGGTCATTTCACATTGTGTACATCATCTGTCACCTGAAAGGTAACATGCATTTTGGCTGCGCTCCCGAAAAGTATTCCTTAAATTCACGTGCTAAAAATTACTGACATACTAAGACTAATGTCGCCATTTAAACGAATATCTAAATTCATCTGCCAAAAGTTTTCGAATATTTTATTAGCATTCGAACAAATTAAATGTGTATTGTCTTTCGACAAGCTCGTTGAATACATAGAATGAGTTGATGATGTTTTCGTTCTTAATATGTTAGTAAATTACTTTTTGGTTTTGATTCCGTTACATATTAAAGCATTTTTAAAGTTATCACCAACTTAGGCAAATAATAGCTAGTGAAAATTGGAATCGAAATTCGTTTTACTGATATAACAAGTGAATTACTAGGGCAAATCATTGACTACAGAGTTTGTTTTGAAAAAAATATTCTTTATATGAGGTACGATACGTTTTTAACGATTTGCGTTGTTTATCTTGTGAAAAGAGTTAAATTTTGGGTCATTGCTACTACCCTAGAATGCATCTCTTCAAATTCTCGTTTTAAGCATATAAGTCGATGGTTTGCTGTAATAATAAAAAGTAGTATGACTTAAACTTTTACACTGCTAATATTTCAAAGCCATCAGTTGAATAGTGGGAATAACATGTAAGTTGAATATAATATACACGTGCTGTATCTATTTCGACTGATGGAAGTCCGAACTTAACCTCCTCGTGTTGGATACAGACTCAGAATAGAGAGATTTAAGGAAATGAAACAAGCGTATACTTATACGAAATTTATTGAAACATTTTCATTACAATGATAAAATCTATAAATAGAACAAGCTGGGAGAATTTCTACTTCAGATTTTCCCTTTGGCTTCTCCAGTCTAATCTTGGCAAGGCTAAACACTCTTATCATCGGTAAACGCGAGACTATAAGTTTGTGCACGAAAACTGGCGTACTTTTACCGCAGCTGATAGCATTGTTGAGGTTGGTGCAATTATTAAATAGCTAGGCTTCATTCAACGACGAATCAAAAAATTTCTACATACGTGACCACCCAGGTATATATTCCTTATTTTTGTACGCCTTCTTCTTGAATATGCTTGTATTATCTGGAACCAAGGTTTTTAGTTAATGCAAAAAAAAATTAATTTTTGCTCCAGAGAAATTTACATGCATTTGGCACTATTGGAAAAGCTAATCTTTTTATAAATTTCAGCAGGGCTATATACATATGCTCCTACCTATTTCAAAACCGACTTCATTAGAATGATTACCAGTGTCAAATTTTTAAAAATACACCTGTAAAAACACCAAATCTTATCGTTTGCTCAAGGAATATTCAATTGAGCCTTGGGAACATACGAAGCTAAAAAAATTTTAGCATAAGCAAACTTTATTCCTAAACATCTTCCAAACTTTCCTCAAAATCATCTCTCCTCACAGGCATTTCTATCCTGTAAGTTTAAGCATTTGTTATATCATACACTCTAAAAAGTGGGTCTAAAATTAATTCTATGATAATAGGAAATATATTCATTTTTCTGTTTAAAATAACGAATCAAAATTTTTTTTACACATTAGATGTGCATTTTTTGCTTTTACGCCAAATCAACTAAATAATAAATAGTATTCTGTAAACCTTAGCAAAAAGAGTGTAATTTAACATTTACACAAAAGCTGTAAAATTGTATCATTTGCTCGAATTTCACTTATTATTGATGTAACATTGTGACTGCACGAGTCTGATATTTCGCGATCGTTGCTTACATTTGAATAGCAGCAGTTAAGTGCAAAGTGTAGTCTTTTCTTTTCGTGTAATAAGTGTAGAAGTGTAGCTATAAGCTAATTAGAAGTGTAGCTATAAGCTAATAAGGTGTAGCTATAAGTGTTATAAATTAATGTACATATGTGTATATATAAAATTAAAATAAATTATAAACTTCAAGAAATTACAACAAGTTTTTATATTCCACATTCAAAGTTACCTATTTACAGTCTTTTGATAATGATATTTAATTTTGGAGTAGTAGTGTATGTTATAGCACTTCCCTATCTTAAGTGTGTGGCCTTTGGATCATAAAACTTTTTCAATTGCAATTTTATTGAAATTGAAACTTAGCTAAAGGCTTGCTCAAATTCCTGCTTAAGTACTGTATACTTCCTAAAATTGTTCGAAATAGTTTTTGATGTCATTTGTTTGATAAAACAATTTTTATTATAGTTTTTGTAAACAATTTTAAGGATATTCACGAATAAATGGTGTCCTAAATATTATCCTAAAAGACTCGTAAAAAGTAGCCTTTGCTACATAACTTTCATGCGTGTTCGTCCAAAATTTACGTCTTTTTAGGGTAAAATTACACAATTTGCTCGTAAAAAAATTACACATTTAAGACGTAAAATATTCTTTGTGCGCACTTTTGTAAATTTACATCTATAATAGTAGGAAACCAGTTTCCTACTATTGTAAGGGTAAAATTCATCCAAAATTGTTTTGAGTGTATATTATAAAAACAATATGGCTGCTTGGTAGAAAGTAAATAAAAAAAGTCAAGCGCATCAGAACCGCTAAAAAAATAATTTTCGAAGAAATTATCTTTGAGGGATTTAAAAATGTGTGAAGACGTTATACATTTCTTTGTAGTATCATATCAACCATATTTTACTCAAAGGAACAAATATCATTTTCTGACAGCATTTTCTATAACACAAATGATGAAAATGCTCAGTGCTGGCAACATTTGTCCAACACAGCAGCAATAAATCTGCCATAACATGCTCGTGCTTAATCAAACTATCCTTTGAATTCCATTTTCATCCAAGGATTTCATCGAAAGTTACAGCAATTAAACTATGTCTGGGGTTGCCATCCGAAAAATTTCCCAAACTCGGAACATTTAAATATCGGTTACTTATTTTATTGTAAATGCTTTGCTTATGAATATAAAATGGAAGCATCTGATGGTGCGATATTTACGAAACTGTCCGGTGCTGGCAATCATGTGCTAGCACCATAGCTGCTTCAAGTTGTGTTACACCCACCCTATGAATTTTGTTTCGATTGAATGGCTGCGCTGTAAATTATAGGAGTGAGTTTAATTTTAGGGCTACCATCGTCCAAACTTTTTAAATTTTTGAAACGTAAATATTTGTTGTTAATCGTCATTGCAAGGATCATTCCCATTTGGAAATTTTATGACAACATCGCTCGATAAAGAAATGCCAATAAATTACGAAATTCATCATAGCTGGCAACCCTTTCATGGTTTTTCAACGAAATTCCCACAGAATCAGAAACGCAACAAGATATGCTTATCACATGAATTTCGTTTTGATTTCGTTACTGCATCGGAAGTTATAGGGAAAAAATCTTTCTTTTCCTGAGCAAATTTACAATATTTAGGAGACAAAAATTGCCGTAGCTCGCGTCCCTATTCTAATTTTTCAACCATATTTCGAAGAAATCTATCTTAAAGTAAGATTTACCTGCTGCGTGAATTGTGTTAAAATCTGGTGGCTAAATCGGAAGCTATAGGCCAAAACCCAGTTTTTTTCAGCAATTTTCCAAATGGCACCACTGCCACAATATTGCCTGTATTTCAAAATCACTTCTATCAAACCTGTTCCTAGTTAATTTCAACATGTCCTGTAAATTTCATATTGATCGCATTATCCGATCGTCAGTTCTCGTGAACAGAAGTTTTGAGTGCTGAAAATAGAGATAAGTTGATCACGGGTTGCCGTTTTTGTTTACCGCGGGATTTTGAAATATTTTATTTGATTTAGTGGACAAAAATCAAAATTTATCAATAATTTGAATTCATTTTCAAAAATCAAAAATTTTTCAGGAAGGTCGATGATTTGAAGGATTTTTTTTAGGAGCCTGCTGTAGCTAGAGAGTTGCCCGCATAGTCTAGAAAGTCCATGTGTGTTAAATTTTAGTTTACATCAATACGCTCTGAAAATTTCACGATGATCCATTGTTTTTCTTAGAAGTTATGACAAATCGAAAATTGACGAAAAATCCTTGCTTACTTTTAGGGCTTCAGCGCCTACACAGGTCTCAAAATTTCCAATTTTCTATCATTAGCATACTAACAACATAATAAGTTTTCATTTCTAATCCTTTTTTTCACAAAATTTACACTGCTTGGAAATAAAGGAGTACCTGAAAATTCACTAAAATGCCCGCCGCCGCCAAAAAGATTCAGATAGCTGAATTCTAGCTAGTCATGGACCTACCTGTTATATACATCTATGTTCTCCAAAAATTTCAGCTCAATCGGATCGGCCACTCCAGAGATTATCTCCCTTAACCATTTTGCTGCTATATACAGGGTGTCCCATAACGCAACGTCAAGCCGGAAAGGGGTGATAGGGCAGGTGGTGACAGTAATCAGAAAAATATTTAAAAAAAATTTAGCTGCGTATTTTTTGAGATATTCGCTTTTGAAAAAAAATTGAAAAAATGCGTACCCTGTGACCATCTTTTCACTGCTACATCTACAAAAAATTTTTTTTTTTTAATTTTCTTTTTATAATATAACCCCAGATAAATGCTCTTTAAATTACAGCCAAAAATTAAAAAATTACTGTTTTAGTTTTCAGTGAAATAGCACTTCTTTCACCAAAGATGTACTAAAAAATAACTCTTCACCCAACTTCATCTAACCGTACTGAAAAAAAAATGTACTAAGATATTTTGGCAAGTAGCTTTAAAAGATAGTCTACTAAGTCTTAATTCCAAAATGGTATTACACTTGCTTCTTTATTTCTTAATTAAGGAAAAATAACGTTTTTACCTTGGAGAGAACCAATTCCCAGTTAATTGCTATTAGTTATTTGAAATGATTTTAATGCACTTTATTCTTCTTAAAAACCGTTACCTATAAGTCGATGGAAAAATTAGATGCGTAGTTATGTTATTTTGCTATTTGCGTGGCATTATAGTGGATTACGGTCATTTGATAAGTGTGCATTTTTCTAGCAAATAAGAGAATACTCCCGTAGTTCCGTTTATTGAAAGTGTAAAGTGTGAATTTCATAATGCCGTTTAGATATAGTGCACAGGAATATGCTAATATGCACCTAATTTATGGGGAATGCAGATCCAATGCTTCTGCTTCAGCACGACTTTATCGTGAGAGGTACCCAAATGTTGAACGGTATCCAGATCATCGAGTGTTCATAAACGTGCATCGGGCATTTTCAGAGGGTCGCTTGCCCCATCGAATGGCTTGTGCGGGAAGACCTTGGAATCTCTACGAGGACACTGTATTGGAAGCAGTTGAAGAAGAACCGTCAACCTCGGTGCGTGCCATTCAGATGACTACAGGAGTACCCAAGAGCTCAGTTCAGCGAATTCTAAGGAGAAACCAACTTCATCCATACCATGTACAACGTGTACAAAGTCTCCTTCCGCGAGATTACCCGGAGAGAATTCAGTTTTGTCAAACTATGCTGGAGAAGTATAGAGAAAATCCGCGGTTCTTTGACGAAATTCTTTGGACGGATGAGTCAACATTCACCAAGGATGGCTACATGAATCTCCATAATTTGCACGAGTGGCACGTGGAGAATCCGCATCTAATGCGACAGAACAAATCTCAACACCGATTTAAAATAAACATGTGGACGGGCATTCTTAATGGTTCAGTTGTTGGGCCATTTGAGCTTGCGGGGAATTTGAATGCCGAAGTTTATCTGGATATGTTGGAAAACCAATTATCACAACTATTGGACGACGTACCACTGAGGATTTATGGAAACATGTATTTCCAGCATGATGGCTGCCCAGCACATTATGCTCGAAGTGTACGGGAATTTCTCAACAGTGAGTATCCCGAGAGGTGGATAGGACGGGGTGGAACAATTTCGTGGCCAGCTCGTTCACCCGATTTAAATCCTTTGGATTTCTTTTATTGGGGCGCAATAAAGGAAAAAGTCTATTCCACTGAAATACAAAGCTTAGAAGAGCTACGTACTAAAATTAGAAAAGCGGTCGACGAAATAAACTCAAGAAGTTTTGCCCGCCTAATTTCAAGGTCGTTCTTAAGAAGATGCAGAGCCTGCATTGCCGCTGATGGCAAGCATTTCGAACACCTTTTATAAGTAAAGTAAGTAATTTCTGTTCAATAATTGATTTCTAATTTCAACTTATATCAAATAGTGCGAAAACAAACTTAGGATGTCGGACTGTTAGAAAATTTATATTCATCTCAATTAAGTCATTAAGAAGCAAGTGTAATACCATTTTGGAATCAGGACTTAGTAGACTATCTTTTAAAGCTACTTGCCAAAATATCTTAGTACATTTTTTTTTCAGTACGGTTAGATGAAGTTGGGTGAAGAGTTATTTTTTAGTACATCTTTGGTGAAAGAAGTGCTATTTCACTGAAAACTAAAACAGTAATTTTTTAATTTTTGGCTGTAATTTAAAGAGCATTTATCTGGGGTTATATTATAAAAAGAAAATTAAAAAAAAAAAAATTTTTGTAGATGTAGCAGTGAAAAGATTGTCACAGGGTACGCATTTTTTCAATTTTTTTTCAAAAGCGAATATCTCAAAAAATACGCAGCTAAATTTTTTTTAAATAGTTTTCTGATTACTGTCACCACCTGCCCTATCACCCCTTTCCGGCTTGACGTTGCGTTATGGGACACCCTGTATATATATATATATATATATATATATATATATATATATATATATATATATATATATATATATATATATATATATATATATATATATATATATATATATATATATATATATTTGACGAATTTTCGGCGAAGCGAGTTTAATAATAATTTTCTTCTAAAAATTTAGTAATCTTTTCTTCTAAAAAATTACTTTTTTAATTGAAACTTTTTTTGATTTTCATTTTATTTTCAGCACCGCGAAAAAGCACAGCACCAGATACCAAAATTTAGTAACTTTTAGCGCTAAGTACATTATTAATTTCAATTGATATGATAGTACTCGTAACATAGCGAAAAATTTATAGGAGTAGGTGGTATATATGTATTATAAATTGGAAAGATACCCAGAATCTATGAGTCGAAGCTTTGCCAAGCAGGCAACACTAGTTACATGGTCCATTGATATTATAAAGCCCACTTAAATTATATGCGTCGAAACTGTATGCATAGCAGCTGAGACTGTGTGCATGAGGGTCGAGAATATATACAAAAAGAACTTGAATAATGTAGATATATTTCCACCTGAAGCAAAAATCCAAATTTTCACACGGCTTTCTAGCTATATTTTATAGCTTTGGGTACTACATGCGGAGCGTATGCGATCTTAGCTGCCACGTTTTGTTCCATGGGAGTATGTGCTCTGTAGTTTTTATCCAATATGATATTTTGGCACTTCGAGCTACATTTTGTCGCTGAAGCTACTATGTACATAGTGCTTGTATACTGTTTTCAGTCACATAGTTTTTCGCGTTTTCCTGGGTTTTTTTTCATTTTGATTCACCAGCTTTCAAAAGTTATTTTATGCAACTGAAAATATTGTCAAACAATATATTAGGATTCATATTGTACCGTTTGAAATTCTATGGCACTTGTAATCTACATATATGTTTTAAAATTCAATTTTTTTTAATTATTAGCATTCTTCTTGAATCAACTTTCAATATGATGTTTATTCTTCAAAATGATGCAATAATCATCCAAGTTAATTTACTTGCAGCTTAAGCTCGTTTGAGATGAAAGTTAACATCTCATTTCTAACGTTTTTCTTAGTTCTTGAAATGCAGCTCAAAAAATGTGAAGTCAACAAGTATGCCGCTTCATATTTTTCTGATAAAGCCAAGATATATTGAGAATATATGTCATATGCTGATTTTTTATAAAATTTTCGCAATATTTTATTTTCAGTTGATTATCTTAACTACCTTAACTAAATAGCTTTCGATCTAAAAATTTTAATATTCTTAGATCGAAAGCTATTTAGGCAGTTTTCCATTTATTTACATATGTAAAAGAATTTCGGACAATTTGAAGCCCATAAACTTGTTCCATGTAAATCTGCAAATCAATTTAATATGCGACGCCCTATATAAAATAATTTGACTTTTACATGCAAAAATCAAGCAAATCCTTGGAAAAAATATCTCTAAATTAGTATTCCGTCCAAGGTATCTGTTCCTCCCTTACAAAAAATGTAAAGGTCAATATAAAAAGAGTACTATTTATTATTGAAGTTCGTGTTGTCTAGTGGGTAGAATACTGGCTCTTTCTGTAGAGTGCCAGATTTGAATCTGGTTTCGGAAATACATCGAGCTTTTTAATTTCAAAATTTTCTCGATCCCTCTCGGGTTGTGAAAAATAAATGAGAAAAATGTGCAGTACAGAAAAAAAGATTGTATATTCATTTTTCCTTTCTTTCTTTCTTCTAGAACGTTATTTTAAATATTTTTTTTTTAATTGGCTTCCGTTATTGCGGTTTTTTAAGCGTACCTAATATAATCCATCGTGAAATTGCCTAAGAATGTTTTTTTCCGAATCGTAGGTAGAAGCAGAATAAAATCAAGTTTGCAGATTCGCTAGAATATAGAAAATTTAAAATATTTTTTTTTTCCATTTAAAATATTTGTTTTACGGCATAGAACTGACTTTTTCAAACTTATTGGTTGTCAAGAGCTTGTTTAACTGTTTTCTTTAATGTTTTTTGAAACAATTTCGATATTCATGCTTTGATGCAGCATTTTCAAATTAATAATTGATGTGCTTCACCTTCCACCACGTTGGGCGCTATTTTTTTGCAAAAGAAATCAATCATTTGTGAAGCGAAAAAATCATTATCATTGATTTCGCTTGATATCCAAAACTGTTGTTTGAGACTTCACTGCATGAGCAATATTATGGAAACTGACATTATTAGTACTACAATCAATTCTTCGTGCCTATTGAAATAATATATTTTTTCCTTGAAGTATAACTTTCTAGTACAATTTGTACGTTTGCGAATTATATTTGAAAACAACTAAGGAAGAAGGCCAAATAAATTAAGTTGTTGCACGTTTTTGCAATTGTATTTTCATGGTAAATAATAAAGTCTGATCTTAATTATACTAAGTTGCAGCATATAAATGTTAAAAAGAATACTAGAGGAGTTGAATATTGCAGAGCTATGAGACATGCTCAGAAACAAGTTGTTTCAATTTTAATGTATGAAAACATATTCTTATTAATTATTGAACTATATTTTAAATATTATTCTTGTATTTTCTATATGATTATCAAACACCATACACATAGAATTAAACACCAGACAATGCTGATAATTCATCTTGAAAATTATGATTAGTCACTCCAACTTCAAATATAACACATTAACAAATTGTTTGAAATTAATATATTGCACCAAACTATATACATTAGTTTTTTATGAAAATTTAATGCTCTTAGAATACGAACGGCCACATGTTTAAAACCATTGATTAACATCACTATCAAATTTCAACCTTGAGAATCAACCCGTTACTTTAATCTCATACATAACTCTTGGAAATCGATTTTGATCTTTAATATAAATTTCAATATTCCACTAGCCATGCCATTTTGTTCACACATCCACGAACAAACCATGAGCTCGAATCCGAAAAACTTACACAGCAGTTCTATGCAACGGAATAAATCCACGACCAGCGAGTAGCGACCGAGAAAAATATTAACAATAACAACAGCTAAGTTCGGCCATTCGACACCAGGCGCAAATTTTCCTCAACACTCACACACACTCGTTGTGTTTTCTCGCACCGTGAAAAACATGGAAATTCCGTTGTGTTGGTTATGTTGTTCTTGTAGAAGGAAAACTGGGGAGTTGAAATATTGCTTGGGAAATTTCTGATGCATACGTACTCGAATTGTTGTCACGTGTACTTATTCCCCCATTTGCATGTGTATGCGAGGTGAGGAAAATTTTCGGAGTGAAACTTTTCGGAAAACCAAAGAAAAAGGCGATTTAGTGAGATTTGCTGTTGTGTGCTTGGGAAAAGTCCCCCAACTTCGAGATGTAAGTATGTGTGAAAAACATATGAGAGTGTGATGCGGTACGTTTTACCTCCGCGTTGTCTTTTATTGGTTCGTGTTTGCGGGCTTTTCCGCACACACCTGTTTCGCTTGTATGTGTCTCAAGGTAAGACATGTAGGTTCCGCACCTAAGATAGTGGAACGAGATTGAGAAAATTGTGTGAACTTCGACGGGGAAACAGCTAAGGTCGCAGATACATAAGAAGGCAGGCAAAGTCAACAGACAACAACGTTCTAGGTGAGGCATTTCCTTCGCTTTCCCTCCGGGGCAAATGAGTTTGCCATCGGTTTTCGATCTTGTTGCGCTTTTCCTTTGAGTTTTCCATTTATTTGGTTTTTACTCCGTGTTTGGTGGCACATAGCTTGCAGCGACTAGTGAAGAACACAGTTTTTACTAGAAAAAAGTATGGTAGCTGCCAAGAAAAATTGAGGTGGATGACAGCGAAAAAAATGTAATGGGAAAAATTTCGGTCGGAGCTCTCTTCCTGCGGTGACACCTTCAAAAGGAATGCTTTTAATTGAAATTCAAGTCTCGTTGTTCAGTTGACGCTGCTACTATTGGATTGAAAAAAATCATGGTGCAAATTCGTTTTGGAAAGACGAGAAATAAGAGAAAATACATTTTTGTAGCCTCCCCGTATTAGTGAATCCAGCAATGAGTTCGTGAAATCTTGTCCTAGGTCTGCTCCAGAACATCGCTAGGAGAGAACTCGAAAGACTTTCGAGCGACCGCTGTTCTCCGTCTTTGGGAGCACCTTGACTGGCTCCTCCATCAGGTGGGTTTTTGCGCATGATGTTACCGTGAGCAGCCAATCTACCTGCCCGGCAAGAAGGTGGGAACTTTGTACATAGACGAGCTTTAAAGTTATGTTGGTTACATTATATCCACACACCTATTGCACACCTCTATCCCACCTATGTGAACAACATTACCGAGTCAAAGCGCTTCTCTTTCGTTCGTTTGGCTGTAGATATGTTTTCCGAAGCAACCAAATTTTGCTGACGTGCGCGTACCTTTAACTTTTGATAGGTGGGTGGAACTCCACCCATTCAGGTATTACGTTTGATTTATTTCAGCCAATGGTTGCTGATTCGCAAGAAAGGTGTGACGTCTTTCACGTCTTAGGTAAAGAAATTTAATAGTTGTTTCTTCCTCCTTTCGTTACTGTCGTGCTTCTTCACTTTTCCTTAGGTACAACGCTGTTCTAATTTTAGACAGGTTTTCGTTTCCTTTGCTTCCTTCTATCCGCTGGCGTCCTGAATGTCACCAGCACTCTTATTTAATTTCTTACTTCAGGATTGGTACATAGCGATGCTTGAAGTAGCTTTAGTATCTAAAGCGAAGCGATGCTGGAAAGTTTTCGCAACTTTAAGAAATCGACCCTGTTACTGTTTTTTTTCTCTTCGTTGACGATCGATAAACTGAATAAATATTGATTTAGCCATTAAGCAAGAGCAACTGTGTTTCGATTATGCTATATCGAAAGCTTTGTAATAGCTGTTTTTGGAAGCTGCTATAATTTGCAAATTAGGTTTGAACTATTCAAAGTGGTTCAATGTTGAACGATATACCTATGACGAGGTACAAACAAAAGTATACAACTCATGTTAGATGTTATTTTAAGTAGGAATCATAAAATCAGAAGTACTTGTGAATAAACTGGACGAAATCATACGGGGTAGCTTTTTTTAAATGGCATATGTCATACATATATCAAAAAATATATTATCACGTAACTATGACTTTAACGGCATGTTTTATGGACTAAGAACATTTTTCTCATATCCAAGTGGACATCTGCCAATCATCCGGTGATAAGAAGTCGCTGCCCTACTAAGCATAAACATTTTAGCACTTTCGAGATATTCAATGATTTGTGTTTTTCTAAATGCTGCGGACATCTTAGTAGTGCGTCGTTTTTTCTAGATGGAGGGATTTTTCATTATTGATTTTAGCACACTTGCACAAAATGATGACTTTCTAGAATGATGTAATAGAGCATGTAGTTTTCGAATCCGATCATAGCTCAAAAATGAGGAAAATGTAGATAGAACGTTTATGTTTAGTAGGACAGTGTGGTGGAATGTTGTTTTTGAGCCATTGTTTTCAGCCAAAATGAATTTTGCTTTATGACCTGGAGCAAAATGTTTTTGAAATATATCGCAAAATAGTTTTTCAATTAAAAGTTTTTGCCCAAATAACAGGCCAGTAACGTCATTTTACCCCACTCTCAACCGCCAAATTTTCGATTCCTGGAGATTTTAAATGTCTTAACTTCACAATTAGCCGCAGCTTTCGAAAGATCTCGTCTTTCCGTATTGAATGCGTCAAGGTCATCCATGATCATAAGGCTTTGACATCACCCCCGTTAGATAATAGTAAACAGCTATACCCGGGGAAAACTGTAGCTGGCAAACATACTTCGTATTTGGGATATCAGTGGCAATTTAGACAACTGACAGTAGTGAGTACCAAACAAATAGACTACTGATTCTAGTTGATACGCAATCGTAGTTTAAGCGTAATTTGATGGCGCATAACGGTCTTCTCCTCAAATCAGGTCACCGAGGAAATAACGTTCGAGGGCACTACTGATTTATACCCTTTATTTATAGTGAGCAATTAAATAGGAGGCATTGATTTAATTTAGTGGGTTCTGTTTTTCTTGTTGAGGACTATGATGCAGCTAATTTTGAGCCTGACTTTTCGACTGACTTATGGTTCAGCGTAAATTTTCACACGGGTGGGTGTCTATGTGTAGAAGGTGATTGATAAATTACGTGAAAAGGAGGACACCAATGATGGAACTTTGAGGAGCGCCAGAAGTAGGATAGAAACGTGAAGAAGAAAAACCATTAGAAACAACACAACAGGAGCGATCATGGATATAAGAAGAAAGCCAGGACATAAGAGATCTGAAAATACCAAAATTACAATCCTTTTCTAATAACACTGACTGGTTTGTCTTTTCAAATACTTTCGCGAAATTATTGTCAATTACATCAGCTTGCAGACCGGTGTTCAAAGTACACGCGACGAAGCTAGTGAAATCCACTAAATTAGGCGTTGTAGAGCATTCCTTAATGAATCCATGCTGCTCTTAAGAAAATAAGTGTCTAAAAGCACTATGAATCCTTTCATGAACCAATCAAATAACTAAGGAAAACAAGACAGGAACGATATAAGACGATAGTTGATAGATACCATTAACATCGTTGATCGGCTTTAAAATCGGAAAAACGTTGGCAGCTTTTCACCTGGAAGGAAAAAAACCTACGGATAAGCTGAACTTAAATAAAATAGACAGAGAAACGCATTAGAAAGATGCAAGAGACTTACCAAACAAATCACAAATGTCTTGAGGAATAGAAGAAGTAGAACTCCAGAAATAAAGTATCAGGAAATTGATAACTTGTTTAAAGGGAACGGACATATGATCAGAAAGGTTTCGAGTTATTTGAAGAAAGACACGCTTCTATATGAAAGAAGCATACGCGTTTCGCTTCTCGAACTGCACTGCTCTGATTCGCATAAACGATCTATCTACATTTTAGTACTTTCGAGATATTCAATAATTTGTGCTTTGATTTGTACTAGAGAAATATGGAGAGTGTTTTGTTCAATATTGATTTTAACATACTTTTACAAAAGATAAGTTTATCAAATTTTGTAGAATGATGTAATAGATTATGCAGTTTTTTAATTCGTTGACAAAATGGAGATGAAAATGACAAAAATGGAGATAGAACTTTTATGCGAATCAAGGCAGTGTGCTTTTAGCCACTAATCGCACAGATCGATAACGCTGAAAAGCCTCAACAGATGAACTACGATGGAATTCATTTCGGACTTTATCTTATCTTTAAACCAAGAAGGACAAGCACCACGATAATAACGGGACACAGGAGTAAATCTTGATAAAAGTTTGGGTATCTATTCATCATAGATAGAGTAAAAAGAAGAAAGAGTTTCATTGATTTCAAACCAAAAGAAAGAAAAAAACCAATTGAGATTTCAGCTGCAATTTGTTCATAATCAGCTTTAAAAAGTTGAAAGACGGCACCGCTCTGCTCTTTGCGTGTGGTGTATACAATAAACAAAAATCGGAGGAAACAGGCGGATGATGAAGTTCAGGATCAACGTAGGGAAAGGATGATGAGAAGAGTGATAGATTAGAAGATGAAAACTTAGAAAAACAAACGATTGCTATTATTAGAAATGTAGTTAATCTGCAATAAGGAACAAAAAGAAGGAATACTGATGAGAGGGAAATGGAGAGTGCATTTGAAGACAAAATGGTTGAGGAACTGAACACTGAACAGAAGGCAAGCTAAAATCATCATATACAACACTACACTCAGAATAATACTTCAATTATTTGAGGAAAAATGAATACATTATCAAAGAAAATTGGTAATGATTCTGCGCCAAAGAAATATTTACTCAATCGAAAGAAAGGAGTTTATTCATTTCAAAGAACTGATATTGAACTTGCCCTGAGTAAAATTTGGTATAGTTTCAAGGAAATGTTGGCATAAATCTGGCATCAATCGGTTCTCCTACGATCAGCGAAGTTACGCACTGTTGGGCGCGGTTACTACTTAGATGAGGGACCGCTTGAGAACATTGCATGTCGTTGGCACGCAAAAACTCTGCCTACCTTCATTTCAAAAGCGCGACTTACTTTGAAGGGAATGAAAAAAATATATTTTCACGTGCCAAAGCAATATGGTTTGACTCCTTTTGAAGCGAAAGCTTGGCTATGGCGGTAAGGAGGCACATATATAGGAGAAGCCGATATCAATTATTCAATTATTCTTTATTTTAAATGCCACATTTATTCCTATTTGCTGAAGCGCTAGTGTTATTTATGCCTTAGTCGTCACTTAAAGCTATAATGTGACAGCAGTAGATTGCTGCTTCGGACTGGCGCGTTAGCGAGCTAAGCTACCGACCTCTCATTTGTGTAAAGCAAAAGTTAACAGAAATCATAAAAACTATCAATTTTTTCGTCGAATATTGAAGCGTGGTTGATATTGAAACATGTAAAAACATGTTTGCATTGTAAAAATATTTTTTTTTATTCGTAGGCATAATTTACTAGGTTTGAAGAAATTTACTTCCGTGAAATAAGGTAAAGTAAAAATTGTATTCCGTTGTTTGTAAGAAATGTTTACACAATATCAATATAAATTACTGACATCAAATAAAAGTTTTTTTGATTTGTGGAAATTTTCACATTTCGTAAACAAGTAAATATTTTCTTTTATTCTCCGAAACATATTTTCCGAGTGTAGGAGAATGGTGATACTAAGACATAATAACGTCTGATAGCTCACTAAAAACATTCGCCATAGACAAGACATTAAGCTTAGTTGTGGAAACAGTCACTTTCATGATCTGCTCATATTTTCATAAGCGATACATATACGTGCAACCTAGGACTCTTGTGTTATGCCATATTAAGATTAAAAAGCTAATGCGGAAATTCGGTATCAGATAGACAAGTAACAGAAGTGATCTCACCACAGGTTAGAGATCATTCTATTAGAAAAACGTATGTGCAGTCAGCCACAAAAAATCAATATATGATATATCAAAATATGATATAGAATAAATTTTAATACATTTATTTTTATATATAAATTAATTGGAGACGTTATATACTGTTAATATGATCATTCCTTGCAATTATAATATATCTGGATGTGGCAGAACATATTAAGGATTAAATGACGATACAATAGATAAAATATACAGAGTGATATTTACTTTAAAAATGAACACTTCTATTTATTTTTGTTTTCAATTTTGGAAATAGTTTTCTTTCTACATCTAGAGAATTTAATAGTGCAAAAATTAAATTAAATAAAAACATTCTCGTTCAAAAGATATTGCCTTTATTTTAGCTAAAATAATAGCGAGAACCCTTGAATGCTTTGGTTCGGAAAGTTTTTCTCAATCTTTTGAGACATTTCCTCGAAACATACGCAGTTTGTAAAACTCTGCAGGGAATCGTTGTCGGAAAGCTGATTGCCTTTAGTTTTTTTGCCATATGAGCTCAAACATTCTCTGCATGGTTCAGGTCAGGTCTGCGTCTGATACCTGGCCATCTTTAAATTTCCCTTGTGTTTGGGTATCTATTAAGAGATAGCCCATAAGAGAGCTTACAAAATAGGCAGCACTGAAAATATCAACAACTGAGACAGGGCTGATGGTGTTTTCAATGCTGCAAAAAAACGCACCTAATATTAAATTTTAGTGGCAGGTTTTAAATGCTTCAGGAGTGAACATGATGAGACGTAGCTGAATCTTCTTGAAAAGTACTATCAGGAATATTACTGAGCGGGTACTCTAATGTT
The DNA here is from genome assembly GCA_947369275.1 of Nemotelus nigrinus. Lineage (NCBI taxonomy): Eukaryota > Metazoa > Arthropoda > Insecta > Diptera > Stratiomyidae > Nemotelus > Nemotelus nigrinus. Next base: position 110,733,492 of record OX376374.1, read on the forward strand.
GGAAAAACGCCTCTGTCAATGTTTTGTCCATACTTCACACCGTTTATGAGCCGTTGACGAATCTGTAGAAACTCAACTACCTTGGATACAATAATTCCCAATATGTTAACACAAAATGAATGCCTAACTGTAGGGGAAATGCATTCATCAAAATACCTATAGTCTTGTCTATGTCGATCTCTGACAATCCCCATTAAATTCATTTTGGTTTTATCTGAAAAAAAAACAAATATTTTCTATTCCACAGCTGTTCAATTTCGCAATTCTAGCATCCATTCTTAGCGTTACCTTTTCATAGTTTTTTTTTAAGCCAAGGTCTTTTTTACACTTAATTTTACTACATTGGCTTTCTGTCTTTCAGTGGCTGGTTCTGCTCTTGTTCTTCTGTACCGCCCCCGTAACTCAAACTGCGTCAAATAACGCTCGTCTTTGTTGATTTCTTTATACCACCCCTATTTCGCTGTTACTTGCGAATTTTCTTGATCTGGCTCACTATTAAATTAACTTAACGTCATTATTTTCGGCTTATGTTAAATACTTATTTTTCCACACTTGAAATGTTTTCAAACTGCACGCATAGAATATTAAAAATTGTAGCTGATTTTTTTTCCGAAAATCAGTAGTCCTATGTTTTTTAAGATTACGCTTACTCGCGAATGCTTCAAATAAGCTTATATATCATTTTCTTTTTATATCCTTATCTAAATAAAATAATTACAATAATTTTTTTTTGTTTCGGGCGAGGTAATACAATTTTTCTTTCGTACATAGAATCTCAATTTATATATTACCCATTTGGCAAATTATAGTACCAGGTTAGGTTCTTGGTTTGAAATTAAATTTAATAATGCACTTCAACATGCTTTTATTTCCCTAGGAACATTTTAATGATAAGTTTTTTTTTATACTTCCAATATCACACCATTAGAGTAACGTTTACATCAAGGAGCATTCAAAATTCATTAGTGTTTTTTTAAATATATGAAAACTTTAATCCGAAGAGACAGATGAGTGCAGTTGGGGAAAAATTTAACGGGACGAATTTGTAAATATAAAAATATTTTAATAAATTTTGTGAGTATAAACAAATTATTGAAAATTTAAAGTCAAACTTCATTAATGCCTGATGTAAAGTATTTTGCCGAAGGTACAAATAAATGCCCCGTAACAATCCGCTGTGGCTCTGGAGGTTGAATATGGTAGAAATTTAGTTTCAAACTAAAATACATGATGGACTTTATAATAATAAATATTCAAATCAATATAAACGAAGGTTTTTCGTTACACATTCTTTGTGCATATTATAAGCTTATGACATTCTTTGAGGTCTTACCTCTATTTGAAAGTGAAAGCTAGTGAATTGTGCACCATCCTGTAACAATTGAGATATAGGTATAGATAGTTGACATGTTTCCTAAATTCGTTATATTTCTTCGACGTAAGCCCACGTTGGGGGCCAAAAATTGGAAGCAGTAACATTGGTTATGGAGACTTCAGCCAAATGCAGTGCTATGTTGATTGTTAGTTGAAACCTATCTGTATGCTTAGGATTATCTTTGACCCATTTTTGAGCCAGCATAAAAGTCGATGATAGCGTATGAGATCAGGGATGCATTAATTATTGCAATACAATTTTATGTGGGAAAACTAATCAGTTATCTATCATTTACTTATTTAGTTACTATTGCAACTCAACAAAAATAGCAAAACGTACCCCTTACAAAAAGTTTTCGAGTTAAATTGACACGAAAACATTGAAAAACGATCCTTGCAATGTTTCGGGCTTCAAAGTTTTGAAAAATTGTAAAATTATAATGTTCGTTTCACGATGCATCACTTAAATGCATGCATAAAGTAGTGTTCATAAGCTAATCACACACAGTTCAAGGTCTCAGGTTCGAAGAGATTTTGCATTCACCCACTTACCCGAGATGTGTGTCATAACCAAGAGAGTTTTATTAAATTCTATATCCATAGGTTCATTATTCTTCGAATCCAATCAAAAATTCTCATAACCTGCCAAAAGGTAAACACATGCCTAGCTATATAAACTTATTTATACATATAAGCCTTGGGGCCATGTGTGCTCGTGCAATCTTTGCTTACCTTTTATTCTCTCCGAATCCTTTTATACTTCATCGTTATTAAAACGCCAAGCATCATTCATCATCCCGTCTATCCACGTGTGCTGACTTGTTGGCAAGCGATGATTCACAACAATCGTTGAAGGTGCTCAGTATTTACGTAGAGGGTTCAGGTTTTTGTTCTCTGGAAAGAATGTGCTTACAGCACATTAAACGTAGACATTTATGTGTACCTTACTCTCGGGCTTTGCGCCAACAAGGATAAGGGGGGAACCAAAGACCAGATCCAAAGACGAGAACAAAGCCAGAGTTTGATTGATTTTCACGATTTCATCTTTAATATGATTCCTGTGTAAATGTGATAGGTCGTAAATTAATGATTTGTTTCGTTCAAATAAGCTGATGTGCGGAATTTTCTGCTTTCATGACATCTATCATAATTCTGACTGAGATAGATTTCGTATTTAGTGCAAGAATTAGCGAGATCGTCGCACATCTCCTGAAATGCCCAATCTAGGCTCGATGTTACCTTTTCGGTACCGATGCGACTTCGCTGTCTGCCTGCGTGTTGTAGATGTGTGATGCATACCGCACTCGTTTGCATTACTTTAGTATCGAGCTTTTTGTTGCATCCTCATAAATCTCACGTAAATTTGTGACCTTTTGTTGCCGCGAAACGTTCAATTTAGCCTGCAAACATAAATAAGCCGTTGGACTATCACTAGCCTGGTGCACTAAGCCTTAGGTCATGTCGTAAACTATCTGGCGTGCTTAGAGCCATATACCAGTCGGAAAAAGATTGCGAATATAGATAGAGTGCTGCAAAATGTATCTAGGCGTAGATGGATCATGAGCTAAAAACTTCGCAGTCTAGGAGGCAAAACCTTTATGAAATTGATTTTACAAAATTTTAATTGGCCTCAATGCAAAGCTGTAAATATGAAACTATTGCATTGTTTTCAACATAAATTAAGAATCCTAGCCTCGAATAGCTCATCATTTTCAAATGGGATGAGATTGGTGTCCTCCAAGTCTGATGTCCAGTCGCATGATGGAAATCGTACTCTTCTGGCCTCCAGCTGTTTTGGTTGTTTATGGTCAGGATAAAATTTGACTTAATAGTGGCATATTTGCCGTAGTTTTTCTTTTGCCAGAGTAAAGGCTTCGTTTGCATGTCCTGTACACGCAAATTGACATTTCGCTAAAAACTGTTTGATATTCTTTGGACAAAAAGTGTATTTCAAACTAAATAGCATGATGAATTTTCAGTTCTTTGTCGAAAAATTACTGGATTATCTTACTAACGCTATTAGAATGCTGCTCCTACCTTTTCTGCTTCCAGCGAAAAATTAAAGCACTACACAGGAAACAGACATGATTTCCCATGGTGGGCTGGCTTATGTCTGTCATTTTGTCATCCGAAAAGACTTGTAATGTACGATTTCATGTACCGTCGCGAGTGTCTACCTACAATATTCACACATTCGTTTGATCTCTTTTGCGCGAAAAAAAAACTAATTTCGTATTGCGGCTAGCTAGAACAGATTCAAAGAGAAAATTTGTCTCATTAAAATTTTATGATACAAATGTCATAAATTAGCACTCTGTCGTCGAAAAGCAGTCTGTCAATTCAATGTTGGTTTCGTGTGTGTTGTGAGACCGGAATAAGTCACTTGCAGTTAATGTACATACATAGGAACATGCAGTACAAGGACTTTAGCAAATGAGTTTTCTGGTAAAATCCGGAAATGGTTGATTACTTATTTTTGGAGCTAGCACGCTGAGTTTTTTTCATTATCACCTTGAAATTAGAATATGAATACGCTGGTAGGAAAAAAGCATTGATTTAACCCGAATAGGTATCGAAGATACTAAAGGAAATGAGAAAAAAAACCGTCGAATCTGCACGTCTGATGTATATATTTAGATCAAGGTCCCGTTTGCGGGGATCAACATGTTTTAATTGCGCAATGTAAATACGAAAGTGAAGACTGAACGGCAGGGACCTCTATTGGATGGACTCAATTTAGTAGATGTAAACTTTTTGATATGGCGTCCATACAAGACTGGCGTATATGACAACAAAACCTAAGATATTGCTAGTTTTAACAGCGATTAATCATCATCATCAACATCATGCATCAATGTTTTTAAATTGAGTACTTTTACTGATCTACTTAACGATGTACTAAAAATGAATTTTCAATAATAACATCAAAATTAGGCCTTTCAAGTTATAAGAAAGGATAAACTTTCTGAGGCTAAACTTTCAAAACTATCTCGACTTGACCAGACTCTGACACGTTTGGAAAACTATAGAAATAAACTTAAAAAATCAATTAAAAATAATGTCGAAACATAATTTAAAGCCATCGTTTTAAAAAAGAATATAAGATAGCGGACTATCACGAAATGTATAGCCGATTCATTAAAGTAGCGCCAATAATATAATCCACTGATTTGAAGTCCGATGTCGGAATTTATAAGGTGTAGTATTTTCATATCATGATTCGCTATTTCTCCGAGAATTTACCAACTTTGGAATGTACATTCGACAGCCATTAGTGGTCGGATTTTTTGGAGGAATCCGGCGGGTTTTTTAGATTTTCAAGATTGTTTGATTTATTTGTTTTTTTTTCTGTTTTATTGATATGCGTAAGTAAAATTTGGTCACCGTGCGCTATAAATCGTATTTTACCGCCAATTTTAAAATTCGTTGTATTACATTCTTATACGATTCTCCTTAACTATTGGACTTATTTCGACCTATGAAATTTGAGGACTTATTTTTTGCTTTTTCCCAATTCACCATAATTAGGCAAATTGCTTTAGATTCAATTTTAACAAGAAACATTGAAACTCGGTTCCAGTTTTAAAAATTAAAATAGCTATTTTGACACTTGGATGGAAATGTGAAACGACATTGCGATCATTGGAAAGTGGTATAATTTTATGAATTCCAATATTAGAATGTTTAGTAAAAACAAAATTAATGTTTTTAGACTCCTCAAGAAATCTGCTTATTTTTTCTGATAGCTTTCAAGAGATTTTTAGCCCAACCACTATTTTATTATTCCATCAGTCTTTTAGGGTAACTCGAACAATTTTTTCTGGGTCCATAACCATTTCTAGAGATAGTACTCTTAAAGCGTTTTTGGAACTTAATAGTAAAAAGGGCCCTGGACCTGACCTTCTTCTTATTCACAGTTGATATCTTTGCTTCATATTCTATTTAATACATCTCTTTCTCCTGAGCACTTTTCTTAAGAGTGGAAGTCCTCTTACGTTACACCAATATTCAAAAATGGCGATAAAAGATCAATTCAAAACCATAAATGCATTGCTATTTTATCCACTAACCTGTTTGAAAATATCATACCATATATAAAATCATCAAACTATCTCCCCTGGTCAATGTTCGACCTAACGAGCGACAGCATGGATTCAGAGAAGGTCGTTCTAACACTATCACCCTGACGATGTTGGTGTCCCATGTTTTATGCAAAATGGAGAAAGGTGATCACATTGACGCAGTCTATACTGACCTAAACAAAGTATTTGAACGTGTTGATGACTCCATTTTGATAACTAGTTCGGAATTGCAGGTTCTCTATTAAATTGGCTTTGGTCTTACCTCCATAGCCGCTCACAATATGCAGAATTCCCGGAACTTATCTCTAAAAAACACCCTATCGACTCATGTTTACCGCAAATTGCACTCTGTTTTTTAACATTTTTCTATCAGACTTGTCTTAGTTTTTACCTAATAAGCCTTATTTAATGTATGCGGACGACTTGGAAATTTATCGCCATCACATGCCACCTTTTTTCTGTTAAATTTAAGCTCCCTGGAGTATTGGTTGACCATCCTTTCAATATCGCAAAATGCCATGTGATTAGCTTCTCGAGAAAAAGCTCACTCGTAAATTATACGCATCACCTCAAATACTGAGCTCAGTAGGGTTGACAATAGGAGTATTTTTTTGCTCCCCCTATTTATAACAAAACTATGCTACCCACTGCAGACGCATTGGAAACAACAACTCTCCCTATACATAACATGAGTTGTTGTTGTTTCCAATGCGCCTGCACTGGTTAGCATTGTTCTGTTATAAATAGGGGGAGCAAAAAAACACTCCTATTGTCAACCCTAGCAAAAAAACGCGCCTAATATATTAGGCCTCAGTGTTATCCTGGATGAAAAGCTCTGCTTCAATCTACATTATGACAAGGTGATTTCCCAAGCAAGTAAACGACTCAGCTTCATTAAGCGACGAACTAAGCAGTTTCATAGCCTTTTGTTTACATAATCTTTAGCATCTTTTTTATGCACCTAAATTGTATGTTAATGTTACGTTTTCTTTTTTATGACTAGTTAATAATGTGATGTTGTTTTTGCTTTTTAATCTTGCTCTAGTTTGTTTAATTATTTTGCGTGGTCAGTTTAGTGACCTACATGTTACTTGGCTGTTATACATTTGGCTGTTATTTAATTTTAATTTTTTTATTTATATGGCATTGAGTTATATTTTATACCTTTTTTTAATATATTTTTTTTTTTAAATTTATTTATATGTAATTATTTCCAGCGTTAAATATATAAAAAATAAATAAAAAACTAATCAAAACTCAAGAGACAAAAATTGTCAAAGCTGGTAGCTCTATCCTAATTTTTCAACTAAATTTCTATCAAACTTGGTTCGAGTAAGATCATCAAAATTTAATCGGAATCTGTTAGCTGGAATGAAATTTATAAGGCAAAAAGTAGGGTTACCTATATTTCAAAATCACTTCTGCCAGACCTGGTCGTGTGTAAAGACATCATATTGATTTGATATCCGGTCGTGATTTGTCGTGAACAGAAGTTTCGAGTGCACAAAAGAAAGGTGTTTGGTGGTGGGTGTTTGTTTTTGTACAACGCTTTTGGAAATTTCAATTTGTCAGAGTAGACAAAACAATAAATTTATGAACCGTTCGCATTACTTAAGAGCGAACATTTATCAAAAGGTTTGATAATTTGAATGGACTGCGCACTAATAGAAAATTATGTATATATAGTTTTCGTCAACACTAATATCCCCTCCAAATTTCGCGACAAACCAGAATTTCTGTTATAAGTTATATCAATCGAAATTTGGAAAAAATTGCAAAAATTAAATATTTCAAAATTTTTAATTTTTTTTTGTAATTTAAATTCGCAACACAGTTGACTATATTATGGTCCAAATAAAAAAAAAAAAAAAATATGTACATAAACATTAATAGTTTTGTAGGCGATTTGCAATGACCAGATGCCTCCTTAAGATTATCTAAAAGTTACGGTACTCTAGGTTAAACCCACAGGAAGTTCTTTATTTAATCTAAAGTTTATTATAATTTTAGTTAACTTATTGCTAAGGATTTACATATAGTAGGGCATTTAGGACTGATATCATTAGGAGATTGTCATTAGTGCCATTTTGTGACAAAACACTTTTTTCAGCTTCTCTGCAAGTTTTTGGATTGTTTTTCTGTTTGCTAATATCTGGATTTGTTGAAAAATAGAACGGTTTATTAAGCATCATCTGAGAAATATAGAATTTGGCTGTGTGACACTTAGCACACGAGCCCCAAACAGGCGCTCTATTTAAAATGACGGGGTGCATTACTCTTATTGTAGATAAGAAGCATATTTGGTGTCGAGAGTTTTGATTTACGATTTATAAGCAGGTAGAGAGCTTGAAAGCACTTCATTCTTTTATCAGCCTGACTTTTGAAGGTCAAATTTTTATCGAGAACTGTTTCAAGATAGGCAATTTCATCTTTCTACTCTAGCGCTTGATCAAATAAATTTATTTTTTGAGGACGATAATAAAGTCACTTCCTTCTTTTGAAAGAACAAATCGCTTTAGCCTTGCAAGCAATCTTTTTCATTTTCCATTTCAAAAAATATTGATAGAGCTGTTTCAACTTTTTCTCTTCATTGACAACTAATGCCAGAGGGTTTACTCTTGCAGAATAAATACACGTATAATCTGCGAAAATGGCCAAATTGCAATCTGAATCCACAGGAATATTCACCGTGTAGATATTAAAGAGAATGGTGCTTAGACAAGCCTCCTGCGGTAATACAGCATCAATCGTCATAATGAGTAGAGTCGATGCGATTTTTCTCTGAGCCTAGTTTTACTTCAGAAAGATTATGCTATTACGGTACGATAGAATGGGAATGCTAGAATGATAATTTGTAAAGGAGACTTGCATATCAAACATTTTCAAATGCTTTTTTCATGTCTAAGATAATCATTCCCACAAAGTCTTTCGAGTCACCTTGATCAGCTGATGATTGGTGGATTATTCTTCCTTAAATCCAAATTAAAATGGTGAAAGTATATTTTAGCTTTGAATTTTTTTTGTTAATGCGAAAGCCCAGGGGATTGTCCTTTGAAGCGAATGGTTAGCGATGGCGGTAGGGAAACACAAAAAATATTTCTTTCGTTTTTAGACAAATTTGCCTGCGAATATAAATGACCTATTGGTCTATAGGTACCGAGGTCTCAAATCATTTCAAAGCATTCGAAAAGTACGTAATTTTAATAGATAATTTTAACAGAGAGACCTACAAGCATTACAAATGAAACTAAGTTGAACCACCGCTATTCTAAATAGCCCATTAAGCACTTTGTTTGGTATTCCATCTAGACCAGATGTTTTGTTTTACTTCAGATTCCGAAGGAAAGTATGCAGTAATTTAGCTTGGTTTGTAAAGAGCACTGGCTGGAGTATTGGATCTTGATCTGCTTGTGATTACAGAGAGGATTTGATTTTTGGGTCCCCGCCGTTAGAATCTATTTACGCTCAAATTTTTGCAAGAGCCACATTCAACGCTATTCAACATATCACTCAACCACTTGTTGTTTAGAATGACAATCAGTCCTAGTATAAAAAAAAACTACTAAACCTTAGTCAAACTGTTCAAAGTCAATTTGAAAATGTCAAATAGGCAAGCGAACTTATATTGAAACTAACTAGTTTATCACATATATAATTTTTTCCCCTTTACACCATAATTTGAGTTATTTTTTTGGCAATTTTCGAGACACTTAGCGGATTCATTTTGGTCTGGCCATAAGACAGTGCTCATTTTTTTTATGGAGAGCTTGTTATAATGAACTTATATTTTCAACCATAATTCTGAGTCCCATAGATATTCAGTCAACGAATTGATTCGTTTACCCATTTCACTGCATCTTAACATTTTTTACTTGAAAAGCACATGATTTTATTTTCTGTGAAATTCTCGGACAACTTCCTTCACCATATGTGACTACTCACTTCTGATTTCAATGCATGCATGACTTGACCTTTTCTACTACCTTGCCAAAATTCTTATTATTCATGACAACAAAGTTTTGCATGCATAAGAATGTAAGACTGGTCAACTCAACGAACCATTGCTTTAGAGTAATAAATTTCCGAAGAAAACTGGGAAATGAAGATCGGCGCCGCATCGCATATAATGCCCGAGAGAAGTGTACAAAAGTTCCTGGACCGTATGTTCAAAGTAAAAATGAATTGAACATTGTAACGAAAACCATAATTTCTCTTCTCGTCCATCCTCTTTGCCACACTGGATGGACGCTGTTAGTACGCTCCTGTATGTCATGTTTTTATTGCGGTCATTCCAATATGTTTTCAGGTTACCGAACTGGAATCAAATCCATTCTACGGTAACCATCCGCAAAGTTATGCTGACTCTTCTCCTTGGTTTTTTATATCGCACACGGATGCTGTACCTATGACGATGCGATGCAGCGTATGAAAAAATACGGCAGTTGTGGCATGGGATTATGACTGTCATTTATATTTTGGTCGGAGTAGCATTGAAGCTTACATCGGAAGGTATGATGTGAGTAATAAAGTTTGAAGATGAACCAAGTTGAGCTTCGTTGAAAAATTGCCGCAGGAAAAATATTAAAGTTTCCATTTTTGATTGAAATTGAATATTCTCAGTCGTTCGGTTAGTCTTGGCTATATAGTTAACTACCCCAATCACCACTACCTCAAAGTGAACGCCACGTGCTATGTTACTAAGCTTGCAATCATAACTAGTTGGTTGCAAAAATTTTCCTCCCCACGAAAACTGTGCAGCACACAATTTGCTCCAGTGTTACAGATTCAAAATCTCCCTCGAGGGATTAATGACATCCCGTCAAGCTGTTCAGATCAAAGGTAATTGGCCTAATTGAGTTCAATTCAAGGAAAGTCAGGTGCGTAACCAACGTCCTTTGTCAATTGACGGGAGTTCGTCAAGAGATGCTTGAATTTTCAAACTTTTGGTGAATAATGGCCCGAGAGAATGAAGTGAAAAGGACAGGAGGACTGTGAGTGATTTCATGAACAATAAATTGAAATGAAAAGTCCTTGATTTAATGGTTTTATCAATGAAAAAATGCTGATTCATCCAATGAATTTTGCTGGCATTGTTGCAGACTGAAAATGGAGTGATTTAATGTTACCGTAAAAATAAAGTAAACAGCTATATTAGATTGATAAGCTATTCAGAAGATGTATTTTTGAAAGTCCTTGGCCTTGAAATGCTTAGTATTTTACTTAAAGTGCAAGAATGTCAAAAATTGCTCTTCTGCTAGTATTATCTAAAAAAATATTAAATATGCAAAGCAAAACCATTTTTTTTTTTAGAAAAAAGTGCAATTTCATAGCATTGTGTGACAAGCAGAAACTTGGGCGCATGAAAATGTATTCACTGCATGAAAAAAAAGGTAAATAATGTAGTGGTGAATAAGGAGCAAAAATTATAAAAATCCGTTGCGGGTTTTGAGGTAGGAGTTGATATAAAAATCATTCACGATGAATGTTTATGAGTACGATCATTACACTCTTAATTAGTCTTAGGTTTCTACTAATTGCATTTGACCATGGTTGAACATTCACGACTGGTTTCGATCCAAATACCTCATGTTTTAATCAGTGGCGGCTCGTCACAGTGGGCAAAGTGGGCCGGGCCCACCCTCTAAAACACATAAATAATAATTTTAAATAAAAGTTTGAGTCATCATTTACATATTAATTCATATACGTTTAACATAATAAATCCTTCTATAATTTTAATCCATCAACAGCACATTTTTATATCATTCATTCATACCATGCAATGACGTAAAATCACATAGTGCCATACATACACTGAATGTCCATCGCGCAATGTATCAACATATGCTCATACATATAAAACACTTACTACAATAAGCTACAAGCATAAACTATACGATACAATATACACCTGCATCTTGTACACATAAATGTATATTCCTCTTCTCAGTCCCATACACACCACGACGGGCAGACGCATCACTAGCCCATTCATAATTCTTCTACATCATCTACGCTATGCTACAAACATAAGTATAAGCGAAGGTATAAGCTCGCGTTTGTGTGTTTATCGATTTCTGTTCATGAATGTGGCTCGGTGGGCCCAAGCATCACTGGCCCACTATGCGTTGTTACCAGTCCAAGCGGCGATCTATGAGCATTGACGCTTTCAATCGCAACAAAATTGATTTTGTATATTGGGCCGGCTCTTCATCTACGAAAAATTGACGTGTGCAATCGCGTCAAAATCTATGTCGCATATTGGGCCAGCCCATCATGCGTTTACATGCGTAGCTTGAATCAAAGAACTACAAGATCATGACGCGCGCAAGTCTCTCTCAGCTCTATGCTTGTGCGTGCGTCACCAGGAGAGTTCGGTTTATGAATGAATGAATAAAAAATTGTTTGTGGTATTTTTTTCAGCATTTTTTTTCAAAATATAAACTATAAATGAGCTTAGTTAGATCATAGTAGATTTCATTAATAGGAATATTTTTGTGAAAAATATTATGAAAAATATGTAATTCGACGTGTGTTAATATTGTACTGAAAATCAAAAGAAGAATAATGTGGCGGAAGACAAATCTATGTACACCTGCATGTATCCAAAAGATGCAAATTTTTCTGATGTGAAAAATTAGCGAATAGGTATGGGAATTTACCTATTACATGATTGTTTTTGGAATATATCGCAAAAGAAAATTAATTTCAGAATTTGAAGCATGAAATATTTGTTTTCTCAGGATAAATTTGAAACAAAGGTTAGGTTAGATCCTGGGTGTAAAATGCAAAGTGTAAAAATTCCAAGAAGAAAAATGCACCTTTCATCTTTCATATAAAATAAAAAAAGACAACTCTTTTATAAAATGGAAATAAATCAGCTAGCATAAATTTAGTCCATAAACTGTGCTAACATTTTTTCCAAATTCTTCAATAACAGCTCTTGCAGATGGCGTTAGAAAGACCAAATACAATCAGGGTTTCTTATTACGGTTTCAAAAATTATGTGGAGGTCTGAGCTCAGCTGCATTCTGAAAGTATCTGTTTTTTTTTTCATTCAATGAGGTGGAATATGACTCCATCAGAAAATTATGTGATTCGGTGCTTGCTTGGGACTTGGGGCTTGCTTTTGGCTTGGGGCTTGCTTGTATCATGCATGCGTAGGAAAGAAAATAGCAAAGTGAAGACGGCACAGAGAACATTAATATAAGCAAAGCGCTAAACACTTACACGATTTAAACTTTTTCTGGATGAGTCTTCCCTTTTCAGTGGTACTTTTAAAACTATTCAAAACGATCTCATCATTAGTAAATGTACTATATTGAAAAAACTTTATATTTGTACTACGTTAAAAAAACTTTATACTTGCTGAGATTCATAACGCTCCCTGTTATTCCTGGCAAATCGATGAGTCCACTGACACCAAGTGTTTGTCCCAACTATCAGTAATTTTTCGATACGTTTCAGAACAAGGCATTACAGTAGAGAGATTCATGGTTTTTTTTTTTATGTAAGTCAAGGCAAAAAAGCTGGTGATCTCTATAATTTACCAACTAAACATTTAAGCATTTCGATATTGCCAGCATATTAGTGGGACAAACCTATGATGGTGCTTTTGTGATATCATGGACTTGCAAAATAAAAGAATACCGCATCTTTTTCGTGAATTTGACTGGGTTATTAACATTTTTTTCCAACTCGACGAAGCGAACTAGTGTAGTTGATAAAGTTAATCGTAGGTGGCTACCTGATTGCAGCAATACACGATGGAACTATAAGTCTCGAATTATTTAAGTTCTTTCAAATAGTACAAATGAGTTGCTGGAAGTCTTCGAAATATTTTTAAATGATGAAGCCTTTGTCCAAGATAGAGAAACGATTAAAGAGTCTGTGGGCTTCAGGCATATTTAGTCGGTCTTCTCGTTTTTATTTTTGCTAAAAACTATCAATCTTATGTGTCAACAAACAGGTGCTCTATTTGTAATATTAATTATTGTAAAGTTAAGTGCAGATATTAGTTGTTGTAAAGAGCGAGTCAGTAACTTACTACTAACATTAAAATCATATAGAGGAGACGATACATATTTTGAAAAACAATTTAACGATGTTTGCAGTAATGTTGGGCAACCTGTTAAAAGATGTAAAATAGATTACGGTAGCATTTCAGATGCGAAAACTTATTTTAAAAGACTTCATGCGTTAAATTTAGACTAATATAACTAAACCTTTCGGATATGAAAAAAATAGATTTTATCAGTTTCATTAATAGTAGTAATCTCAAATCATTTGCGAAGGCTTTTCTTAAAAATCTACTAGACTCTCTTATCGACAGCTACCCCTAAATGTTTGAAAAAATTAAGCAACGAAATGAACTTTGTGTGTAGTAATCTGATCATAAAAAATTTGGAATCACGCAGAGTTTGTCGGACCTTTTAATTTTTATATTTGATAATAAGTTACAAACGGAAGTATTGGATATTTATAAATCGCTAAGTCAAGTTGCTTCACTGGCATCTTCTTCCACTTCAGTTGAACGAAGTTTTTCAGCTCTTAAGAGAGTAAAAACCTTTTTACGGAATTCAATTTGTCAGACAAGGCTTTTCGATTTAAGTACAATGGAAATTGAAAGGGATTTAGTTAAAATGTTGCGAGAAGGTTACAATTTCAAATTTCACAACAAAATAATTGATCTCTTTGCTTCATCAAAGAGTAGACGTAACCAAATAATTTACAAGCATATGTAGTAAATTATATAGTGCATCACGCTTTAATCTTTATTTTAAATACGTTTGAAAAATGTTAAATTTGATGTAGAATATTTTGCATGTATATATGTATATTAAACCACTTGAAACAAGTGTTTTAGTTTCATATATTTAATACTGAGGAGCATTGAAATTGAATATTTCTCGGAAGTCTATCTACTGCGTAAACGTAGTAGATAACTAACTGGGCCAAAAAGAATGGTTGGATCGATTGAAAGGTGTGCATATAGGTGTTATATAAATAGCGACCAAAACACTAAATTTTATTTATTTGAAAAAACTGACCAGCATACAACGAAATCAACGAAAATTTGTTCAGATAACAATAAAAAACTGGGCCCACCCAATCTCAACAAGCACGAGCCGCCACTGGTTTTAATTACTTGGTTACAAAAGCTTTATGATAATCAGAGCATAACGTTAATTAGGTGATGAAGGTGGATAATGTCTGAGTGATATATGAAAATATTCCCTAAAAGTTCGATGACTGTGTACACATTCTAGGGCTTGTTTTTGTAGAGATGATAAAAAAAGTGATAAAAACTGGCATGTTAATCGATATTTTCAAGCCTAAACATCTTAAAAACCAGCAGAACAGCAATATTAATATACAAATCACCTAAAATTACATCGAAACTCTATACTTCGAAACTTTAAATTCGAAGTGCCGAATGCTTCAACTCTACATGATTCCTTTCATCCGACGGAAATATATAGTAGCTCGCAGAAATCAAGTCCCTTTTCAATCAGAAAGTACAATCGATAAGCCGCAAATAAAGGCTGGTACTGAGCTAATCGTGAAGCTAAATTTATGACATGTCTCCATTATCTGGTCATTCTTCCGAGCGAACATTTTGGCTATGGAGAAATGCAAAGACACTGCTCATTTCTGACGGATAAAATGTCAAGAATTTCAATTTTTGATCGAATTTCTTATTGGAAAGACATTTGCACTAATTAATTTTCAAGTTCAAACGCCAAATGTCACTTTTTAGGTCGAAAGATTGAGCTGCACAAACTAAATTGGCATGAAATGATTGGAAGCATGGGTCAATGCCATCTATATTTTCAAAGCGAAAGCAACTTCAAAGCAACTTTTCATGCTAAAAACTGAGTACAACTCCTGTTTATTTTCGAGCTAAGTGTCTGATACACCGCCGTATACAACGCATATCTTTCGTTAGGTATTCATCGTTTTCTGACACCTTTGTTGTACGAAAGCAATAAAACGTATCTAATATAGACCTTGTTCTCTTCAGTTTGTTCATTTTTTTAACCTATAAAACAAGTCCAATTAAATTCAAAAGCTTCAAATCACCTTAAATAACTTTTAAACCTACGGAAGACAGTTCGAGATATAAATAGTAAATATAGTGTTGCTAGGCATATGCAAAATTTTAATGCAAAACTCTTTCCACAACCCAATAAATCTAAAATGCATGTTCTGCCAAATATGCATACTTCTTATTACGACCAATTCAATTCAGCTCGCAAGAGTTTCAACATTCAGGAAAGCAAAGAGTTGTAAAACTTTTTCAATGTAGGATGCTTATCATATGAACACTTGATCGCAACATAGCCTAGTACAAAAATTCTGCAAAATACCAGTGCTGCTACTCCAACCAAAAGTTCACCTCAACTGCCTCGAGACAATACTTTCCATTATTTCTCCGTCAGATGGAGAGTTGCTCGGATTGTTTATATTCACAAAAAAGGAAAAAATATTGAAACTAGTAATTTCTAATTTGGGAATTTTGTTGCGAAGATTTCGTTGGAAATGATTCGCGCCTATTGCGCACCAGTGCTGCCATTTATATTTTTGGAATAATGCTAGATTCAATTTGATTTAATGCTAAATAATGCTTGATCTTGTAAAATTATAATGCTAAATAATGCTTTCTTATTTAATTGAAATAAACATGGTTCAATATGAAAACAATATGTACATTTATATGAGGGTTGATCAATAAGTAATGATAATCGGTTATTTCCAGTTCGCATAAAATTAAAAAAAAAATTAAAAATTTTACCACTACATATACTCACAAAGTCAGCATGAAAAAAACATAAATAGGCCACAATCCCAGGGATTCAAAGTGCCAAAAGCACTAGCTCCAGTATAAAACAGTTCTAAGAGGAGCTACATTCATTTGAATACGAACGGACGAAGAGAGAACATCAAAATGGGGAAAAACGAAATTTTTTTTGAAAATCTGTTTGAAAAAATTGTCTACTAGAGGCATACATGGGGACATAGTGGAAATATTAGGGGACTCTGCTCCTCCATATTTCACCGTTGCACGCTAGGCCAAGGAGTTTAAGTTGGGAAGAACATACACTGAAGATGAACACCGCGAAGGACGTCCATCCACATCCCTCACTGAAGACAACGTAAAAAAGCCAAAGATGTCGTGTTGGCAGATCAAAGAGTGACCTTCAGGCATGTAGCTGAGGTCACAGGGATCTCATATGGTAGTGTTCGAAAAATCTTTGCCAACAAAATACATATGAAGAAGGTCTCTGTCCAAGAATATTAACGGACGAGGACAAGATAAAACGAATCGACAATTCAAGGATGAATCTCAAAAAGTTCCAAGCAGATCAGGAGAATTTTTTGTCACATTTCGTGACCATGGACGAGATTTGGATCCACCATTTATATCCAGAAACCAAAATGCAATCAATGACCTGAAAGCGACCCTCTTCATCGATGCCGAAGAAATTCAAAGTGTCAAGTTCAGCAGGAAAGGTTATGACATCAGTTTTTTCGGACGCTAAGAAATTATTGTGCTGGAATATTTGGAAAAGGGAGGCACTATATTAGGCTCTTACTAAGCTGACCTAATAAGAAAACTGCGAAAGGCACTGAAGGAGAAAACACACGGCAAACTGCGAGCCGGAGTTCTGTTTCTTCAAAATAACGCACCGGGTCACAAGGCTGCAGTTGCGATGGATACAATTAAAGAAACAGGATTCAAACTGCTTGAACACCCAAGCTCTCAGTGGCTTCTACCTCTTTCCTCGGCTCAAACAACACCTTCGGAGTAAGAAATTTGAAGATGATAGGGAAGTGATGGCCACTGTTATGGCATTTTGGGAGAGTCCAGATAAATAATTTTTTTCTAAGGGTATCCTGGGTTTGGAAAAAAGATGGCCTAAATGTATTAACTTATTAGAAGACTATGTTGAAAAATAAATATATCTTTTAAGTTTAATCACCTTAGTTTATATTCATTATCATTACTTATTGATCAACCCTCGTATGTATAACAAAAACAAATTAGTAGTTTAAAATTTACATTTAAAAATGATTCTACATCTATTGCAGACAAATGAGTTATATCTAAATCTTCTTCTCTTATGTAAAGCTCATTTCTACCAATATTTGTCAAAATATCGTTTGGAATCATTCAATCAAAACAGTAATAATTATTTATTTTTAAGTGAAGAAAAAGTATTAGTGTCGGATAACGAAGATTTTTCTCCAGCGTTATCCGTACGATGCTTGCATTTGAAGCCCAAACAAAACAATTAATTCACATTATTCAGGAAAAAATATCTAACTAGAATGCACATACTTTGGTAAACTTGAACTTGTAGATGCCCGAGGCTCCTGGGAGTCTGAAGTGGATGGGACCCCACTACTGATTTTTAGCATCATCACGATTAAATTTCGCGGGGCAAGAGATTTATTTTTCGCGGGGCAAGAGATTTATTTTTCGCGGGGCAAGAGATTTATTTTTCGCGGGGCAAGAGATTTATTCTTCGCGGGGCAAGAGATTTATTCTTCGCGGGGCAAGAGATTTATTTTTCGCGGGGCAAGAGATTTATTTTTCGCGGGGCAAGAGATTTATTTTTCGCGGGGCAAGAGATTTATTTTTCGCGGGGCAAGAGATTTATTTTTCGCGGGGCAAGAGATTTATTTTTCGCGGGGCAAGAAATTTATTTTTCGCGGGGCAAGAAATTTATTTTTCGCGGGGCAAGAGATTTATTTTTCGCGGGGCAAGAGATTTATTTTTCGCGGGGCAAGAGATTTATTTTTCGCGGGGCAAGAGATTTATTCTTCGCGGGGCAAGAGATTTATTTTTCGCGGGGTAAGAGATTTATTTTTCGCGGGGCAAGAAATTTATTTTTCGCGGGGCAAGAGATTTATTTTTCGCGGGGCAAGAGATTTATTTTTCGCGGGGCAAGAGATTTATTTTTCGCGGGGCAAGAGATTTATTTTTCGCGGGGCAAGAGATTTATTTTTCGCGGGGCAAGAGATTTATTTTTCGCGGGGCAAGAATTTATTTTTCGCGGGGCAAGAAATTTATTTTTCGCGGGGCAAGAGATTTATTTTTCGCGGGGCAAGAAATTTATTTTTCGCGGGGCAAGAAATTTATATTTCGCGGGGCAAGAGATTTATTTTTCGCGGGGCAAGAGATTTATTTTTCGCGGGGCAAGAGATTTATTTTTCGCGGGGCAAGAGATTTATTTTTCGCGGGGCAAGAGATTTATTTTTCGCGGGGCAGAAGATTTATTTTTCGCGGGGCAAGAGATTTATTCTTCGCGGGGCAAGAGATTTATTTTTCGCGGGGCAAGAGATTTATTTTTCGCGGGGCAAGAGATTTATTTTTCGCGGGGCAAGAGATTTATTTTTCGCGGGGCAAGAAATTTATATTTCGCGGGGCAAGAGATTTATTTTCGCGGGGCAAGAGATTTATTTTTCGCGGGGCAAGAGATTTATTTTTCTCGGGGCAAGAGATTTATTTTTCGCGGGGCAAGAGATTTATTTTTCGCGGGGCAAGAGATTTATTTTTCGCGGGGCAAGAAATTTATTTTTCGCGGGGCAAGAGATTTATTTTTCGCGGGGCAAGAAATTTATTTTTCGCGGGGCAAGAAATTTATTTTTCGCGGGGCAAGAAATTTATTTTTCGCGGGGCAAGAGATTTATTCTTCGCGGGGCAACAAATTTATTTTTCGCGGGGCAAGAGATTTATTTTTCGCGGGGCAAGAGATTTATTTTTCGCGGGGCAAGAGATTTATTTTTCGCGGGGCAAGAGATTTATTTTTCGCGGGGCAAGAAATTTATATTTCGCGGGGCAAGAGATTTATTTTCGCGGGGCAAGAGATTTATTTTTCGCGGGGCAAGAGATTTATTTTTCTCGGGGCAAGAGATTTATTTTTCGCGGGGCAAGAGATTTATTTTTCGCGGGGCAAGAGATTTATTTTTCGCAGGGCAAGAAATTTATTTTTCGCGGGGCAAGAGATTTATTTTTCGCGGGGCAAGAAATTTATTTTTCGCGGGGCAAGAGATTTATTTTTCGCGGGGCAAGAAATTTATTTTTCGCGGGGCAAGAGATTTATTTTTCGCGGGGCAACAAATTTATTTTTCGCGGGGCAAGAGATTTATTTTTCGCGGGGCAAGAGATTTATTTTTCGCAGGGCAAGAAATTTATTTTTCGCGGGGCAAGAGATTTATTTTTCGCGGGGCAAGAAATTTATTTTTCGCGGGGCAAGAGATTTATTTTTCGCGGGGCAAGAGATTTATTTTTCGCGGGGCAAGAGATTTATTTTTCGCAGGGCAAGAAATTTATTTTTCGCGGGGCAAGAGATTTATTTTTCGCGGGGCAAGAAATTTATTTTTCGCGGGGCAAGAGATTTATTTTTCGCGGGGCAACAAATTTATTTTTCGCGGAGCAACAAATTTATTTTTCGCGGGGCAACAAATTTATTTTTCGCGGGGCAAGAAATTTGTTTTTCGCGGGGCAAGAAATTTATTTTTCGCGGGGCAAGAGATTTATTTTTCGCGGGGCAAGAAATTTATTTTTCGCGGGGCAAGAGATTTATTTTTCGCGGGGCAAGAAATTTATTTTTTGCGGGGCAAGAGATTTATTTTTCGCGAGGCAATTGATTTATGTTCCGCGTAACTTTTCGGAGCACACTTTTCCATCTACCCTGGAGTGTGGTAGATAAGTTTGTGTACATGTTTTTTTTTATGCGCCTCTTAAACAAAGAAAAACAAACTCACAAACATTACAAGTCGTAATCAAAATGCGATAATATCAACATGCCGTTGAAAAAGAGGATGCTGTTATTAGCAAATGTTTAGATCAATATATCTCAAAAATGGTTATGGTTACAAGAAAAAGTTCCAAATTCTTTTTTGTTAGAAATTTTTTAGGCTACAAGTTCATCATACATTGTTTTTCTGAAGACTTGACCGTTACTGAGATATTTAGGAAAGGTCACTTTATGTGACCTTTGACCCCGTATAAAAAGTAACGCAGCACTCGGATCGATGGGGACTTTTGACATTTTGTTCAATACACTAGTGCCACGGTTCACACCAAAATTCAGCTTTCCCCTCATTTTTCCGAAGCACCATGTTAAATTTCCCCGGACTAATGGTGTTACGATGGAACGGGCTCACCAAGTTGTGTTGGGTATAGGGCATAAAAGCACTTTACCATGGCACTGGAAAGACTTGATTATACTGCCGAAACTCTGCTTAACTCGGATCAAGAGATCAGCCTTGGAGCGCGACTGTTCCTGTTGACGTGCAAACTGCAACTTTAGACGGATATTACCCTTTTACGGTGGTGACTGGTGAGATACGTGGCCTTCTTCTCACTCCCGGGCAACGGACATAAGGTAGTTATTCAGTAAAGAAGCGACTGGCGCCCTACCCACCCGAATTCTCGTGAGCGGAGGTCGCCCGGAAACTGCCACTGTCAGGGATAACCGAGTTCAGATTGCGTTCCGACGTAAAATGGTAACAATCTACAATGCAAATAAGTTATCATTATTTAAATTTTCCAAATTTTGGATATTTTTCAGATGGCTACTCCAAACATCTTTCTTTTTCGGTAATGTTTAATGCAGTCATCGGATGAAAACAAAATTTTTAGTGAAGTAGTTGTGGTATACTTTTGATTGCAAATCTGGTAAAGTGCTGCCAGCACTGAGCATTTTCATCATTTATGCCATAGCTTCATAAGGTAAGCATCCGATAATGAGTGCAAGTGAAAAGTATTTTACTCTCCAAAATTTTTAAATTCATGCAAATGGTAAAAAACCTTTGCACCCTATTTCCAAAGTGGTACATTGCCCTTGAAACAGGTTGGTCACAAGAAAGAGCACGTGTGATATACAATCAAATACTGTACAATTCTTTTGCTTTTTTTCACGTTAGTTTAATAAAAATAATATTAATTTTATAATTTTAATAGTAACCGGATAGATAGCGGAATCAATTTATTCCACAATTTGAAACAGCTATGGATAATTAGCAAGGAATCATACCTTAAGATTGATTTTCCACTGTGTTGACTATATAAACAGAGCAGAGTGCGGTAGTATCTGTAGTAAGTATCTTTAAAAGAGATTTTTTTTAAATTTCTTTAATTTGCAGAAGCATGGCTTCAATAGTTTGTGTCATACGTCAGATCAACGATGGTATTGTGTATCAAGTGCAATACGGTAGAAATAAGTTGGTCACAATTTCATTGTCATTCAGTGGCAAAGCAAATATTGTTGACACCGGATATGTGCGAGCACAATGGAGTTAAGTGTTGTAAGCAAACGATATATCGGTCGTAATAAATGAAAGCTTATAACAGAAGTATCAGTAGTTTGTACTTTTCGATGCGAAAGTGAAAACTGTAAGAAAGAATACTACTCGGACATTTTAGACCCAATATTAGCAATTGTTCTTTAAGCTGGAAAACCAGCACAACCAAAGTAAATTAAGGAAGTATTTACGAAATAAACTAATTTGTTACATGACGAATTAAGTTGCGTCTAATGAATTCTCGCAACGGTTTTTCTAGAAATCTAAAATCAATATGCTGATAAAGCTGATATTTAACAGTAACATGTTAACAACTTCCCTACGTTTATGATAAAAACATGGTTTCCGTTTTAATTTCCAAGATGTATCAAAATAATACTACGTTTGCACTGCAATCTCAAACCAAGTAGACTTCGAGCTTACAACAAAAATTAGGTGAGACGTGTGAATTGGCCGAAGTGATCTAGAGTTTCAGCAGAAAATGTTATTCAAATTGATATAAACAATTAATTTAATATGAGAGCTGATGAAAAAGAAACGATTATGACTGAATATTTTCTTGTCTGTTTGTGTACTGCACATTCTCCGGTTGTCTAAATTTCCACTATTTTGGAACAAATTTCTCTGGGATAAAATCCAGCAAGCTCTGAAATAAATTAAGCTGAAACACCTGGTTTTGACTAGATTTATAACCAGCTCACACCGCAGTCAAAACAACGTAATTATAGCTACTGCTTTTGAAATCAGGGAAGTTCACATCGCATTGAGGTGCTGATGTTTGACTGGTGCCGTTTGAAATTCAATTAGCAACGTCTTATGTAAGTATTTTTTTTAAAAATAAAAGAAATAAAACTTTCCATTCTTTCCACTCTGTACTCCGATAGTGTTTTTTAGAGGTGTAGAACTTTGAAATGAAATAAAATTCGGGTAAATTATTTTGATTGCCATGAAATTGGTTTTATTGGAAAGATAATTCTTTGCCATTTTTATTTAAATATGATTTTGGGCACGTGAGTGCCACGATTGGGGCGGAGGAAGTCCAAACGAGAGGTCCAATTTTCGACTACTCTAACCAACAATTGGGGCCGTATCGCGCCAATAACGCGGCGGCTGTTGTCTTCCAAATGGTCAAGAGTCTCGAACTTGTTGGCATAGACGAAAAATTTTGACTTTGAAATTAAAATTTGATGGGCGAGATTGTAAATAGATGAGTGCCAGATTATTCCGAAGTCTAAATTTAAATGCTAAAAATAATGCTAGATGCTAACTCCGAATTTTGAATGCCGTTTTGGAAAAAATAATGCTAGATCTAGCATTCAAAATGCTAAAATGGCAGCACTGTTGCGCACTCACTAATATTATACCAGACTATCGATTTGGCTCTAGGCGGAAGCATGGGACCCAGCACGATATCTCGTACTTGCACGATCAAGTTGTGTCGCACCTGAATGAGCGAAACACTTCAATAGTTTTTTATGCCCTGGATCTCGAGAGATCCTTCGATAGTGTGTTACACGAAGCTTTTCTAAACAAGTTGATCATATTGAATTGTTTTTGTGGGATGATTCAAATTGAATTTTTTTTATTTATAGATAAGAAGGGAACCATGGTCACGAATTAATAACCTTTATAAGTTGATCAAGCTGGGATTTGCGGAAGTAGTAGTTCAACTGGCTGCAAGCTTCCTTAGCAACAGAAAATATGTAAGCGTCAATGGAGCGAATATACTTCGAGAGCCTGTGACATCAGGATTGGCACAAGGTTCTGTCACTGGGTCTGTTTTTTATACCGTTTTTACTTCTGAACTTCTTTTTGCAGTAAGCTTTCCTTAAGTTAAAGTCATATAATATGCAGATGGCATGCTCTTATTCGCGTTTAGCCAAGACCCGCTCAAAACCCGAGCCTAAAAGATTACTTGCTCAACCATAGGTTATATTTTGATTAGTATGCCATCAAGCTTAAACACAGCTGACTGTATTCAGGAACTTGTCCAAGTGTGGGGGATCTCAGACTATCCACAATAATGATCAAAAAATGCTGCTTTGTTTGAAACTTCAAGAATCACCTCAGGTCTTACATTGCGCTACCTTGGAGTATACATGCAGGACTTCTTGAAATTTAACTTCTTTGTCTGACATAGAATTAAAATTGCCAAGTCCGCGTTTCAGCTCATCATACGTCTTCTCTTTAAAAAGATGGACCTTACGACAAAAGCTAAATTAATTTGCTATAAAACACTCATTAGTCCAACCCTGACATACTCATTCCCATTCTGGATTACCTGTTCCAAATCTTCCAAGGCAGAAGCGGAAATGTTCAAACGGAGAATTCTGTGCTTCTGTACTGGCAGGTTTTACAACCCGGTAGCTATAAGGTAGCCGAGGAACTCTCTCCTATATCAGGAGACAGGACTTAAGCCACTTAGGGGCCGGGTTGTGGAACTGACGTCAAGGTTTTACGGTGAGACAGATGAAATTAGGCTAACTAAGCTAATTGCAGTTAGACATTAGCTTGATTCAGTTGGGTGAATTAAGTTAGTATTTAAGTATTATATAGTTAAGCACTGGTCATGTACAGCCTGGGTAATATTTTATAAATGTAAAACGAAAAATTAATTAATGATAAAAAAATAATCACAATCGAAAAAGAGCCAGCATACCGAAATAAAAACGCCGTTAAATATAAAATATTTTATGTCATTTACCCCTTAAGTTAAGAAGTATTAAAGTATAATCATGTTTTATTATTATTATTATTATTTTTTTCGACTCAAATTCAACCTACCCTGTGAAGTTTGTATTCATCCTATGACTGCATCACAAGTTACAGTGATAAACAGTGTTTAAGGGCTTCCATCTGCATAATTTCCTTAGCTTGGAAAATTTATACATTTGCTACTATTATCCATAATAACTGGCCATCATGCGAAAATTTACTGGAAGCATCTACTGGTGCGAAAATAATGAATATGCCTGGTCGAAAACTCCAGGCCTGCTTTACGTTTAGGTAAAATTAGATGGGTATGAATAATTTAAGGGCTAAAATTTTAAAATTTTCAAAATCAATACATTTATTGCATATTGCCGCTACATGGTCATTAAAATTTGAAAATTTAATGACATCTTTACAGTAAAATTATAAAAATTGCCATAGCTGACAGCCCTTTTCTATTTTTCAAGCAAAATCCCAATAAAGCTGCTTGACTCTTAGATTCATCTGCTATGTGAATTTCCTTAACGATAAAACATTTGTTTTTCGACAGACTTTTCAAGATAGTACCACTGCCAAAGCGCTGCGCAAATTTGAAGATCACTTCTATCAGTCTTGCTCCAGTACATTCTATGAATTTCATCTTGATCTGATGATCCAATAACGAGTTCTCGTGAACAAAAGTTTTGAGGGAATATTGTTCTTTTGAAGTGCGGTGTTAATTTTTTTACGAAAATGTTATGCACGTACATATATTGTAAGTGGCTCTTCTATCGCTAATTTTGTTTTATTGGGAACTTGTTTGTTAAGTTTGTGTTTTTAATATTGTTTAAGGCCTTGACATTGTCTGGTTTTTGATATTATCTTCTGCAAGAAAAAAATACATTATTTCGATTCTTTCTGAAAGTTATAGTGACTTCCCTTTGTCTTGAAGTTCAAAAACGCAATTCATAAATAATTGTGGCGATTTCTGCATGTATACAGTAACGAGTGAAATGCTCGAAATCTTCGGTTTTTCAAGTTCATTTTAATGTCCTTTCCGTTTACAACCCACAATTACCATTGAAACACACACAAAATCTAACCAAAAAGGAATGAGTTATATTATTCAGTGACAAATTCTGGTTTTCTAAGTAAGATATAAGTGTTTCTAATTATATGCCCCTAGCTGTATATTTGGATTACAATAAATGCATTTAATTGTCTATTACATAGAGAAATATATATGTATATCTATAGAGAATCTTTATAGAGATTCTTCGCATTGACGATGATTAATTTTTAACATATAAACTAAGCCAATTTGTTGATTAAGTCAGATTAAACTATTGGAATTAAATTGTCCCCAAGAAACATAGAGGAACAAATAAGGACAATAATGTTTCTGAGCACTATAATTTAATATCCAAAGAAACGTCTCACAAGCTCAATCCACTGAATTAGTTTAATAAAGGTACTTTTATTTCCATACTAACCATAGAACCAACCACATGAATGACAAGTTGGCTCCATCCATTTCTGCACACAATAAATAAAAATCATCTCTAATATAAGTACGACATCATTCCATTAACATCCTGCTGCTTACAGAGTACTCTAGGTGCTCGAGAAGCTCACGTAACTTTCATGTGTGGTGGTCGACAACGAGCTCTCATATATATTGCCGTGTAGTGTAGTACCGCAAAATGCCCGTCTGGCTGGAGCCATATTCTTCGCATACGTGTATACTTGAGACACTGCAATATTATACGCTCTCCGAGTTCGTTTCTCTCCTCTAGGATCATACCAGTATATGATGTCCTCTCGCATATGATATTTCACGTGATTCTTTCAACAATCTCGAAGCTCTTGATTTTCGAAATGAACATAAATTTTTGCACTATTCCACCGGAAACTATCATCTCGCTTCTCTATAGTAATTCACGAGGAATTGTATACTCGAAATGGTAAGCGTCGCTCTATATCAAAGCTCTTAACCTTCAGGTTCATAAATTTAACGAGAGTGACTTTCAGGCTATTACCCATTCTCCCGACTCCGCTAAGCTATCATCTATAGCACGTAACGTCTAGCAGGACTTGCGATATTTCTTCGGGAAGAGGGGGAGGTGGTGACACATATATCCATACATCGGAATGTCATTTCATAAGAGTGTACAACACGGATACCTTTCTGAATTTTCTTAGCCTGAAGTGTCGTGGTCTCCTTGGAATTCCGTTGTCGCCTCGTTTCTATACGAAAATCCGTAGTTATAGGTCATTTTCATTTCGATGCCATTTCACACATTAGGAGAAAAGTAGTTTATAGCGATAGCGTTGAGTTTTTTATGAACGCATTACGGTACTTGAATCTACGATGGTCCAAGATTTCATCTGTAACACATTGAATGTATCGATATGTGTTCGATGGTGTTCGAGAAGTTTTCCCTCTTTCGGTAACAAATTTATTAGCGATGTGCCCATTATTTAGGCCGATTGCTTTTATTTGACTTTTATTTGATATTATCGGCGTTTGATTTTGAAGAATGTAAATGAAATTGCTTATGAAAATTTACAAGGTTTTTTAGTGAGAGTATTGGAGTACGAATGTATGATTAAAAAAAAAATTAAAAATAAAAATTAAAAAATAAAAACAATTAAAAAAGAAGCTAGAAATCAGCCCAAGCACTTCATTATGACTAGCATTTATCCAGAGCAAAATTGAGTTCCAATGATTTAACGGAGGCAGCTAATCTGCTATCTACTAATAGCTAAGGAATTTGCATGTAGAGTGTCTTTATAAGAGCGAAAATGTTCCTTGTAGCTGCAACTGCATTTAATAGTATCAACTTGAGAGTTCTCTAAGCGGTGTAAGGTCTCTTGTAAGGGAAGATGATTTTGCGAGAAGCTTCCTGTAGTTCCTAACCTCTGAACGAACAGGCGCTAAGGTGAAATTGACTCTGCTAGATGACTCATCAGTACAAGAAAATGAATCATGACTATAAACAAACAATAAATAAAATAACTAAAAATAGAATAATTCAACAAATGGGTTTGAACTCTATAAATCGGAAATATAGGTGTGCTATCCTGCAAACGCTGCAAACTTCAAACTTATTGCATGAAATTAGATATTCGTTCAAAAGAGAAGGTCATTTTTTTTCTGAGAAGTGTAATGAAAAATTTTAGGGAAAAGAAATATTCGCTGAAATCCAAATTTGCGTTTGAAATCAATTGCATCACAACAACTTATAACAACCTACTGAATTAGCACTACACGTCATTGTTATGCTTTAATAAAAGTAACTTGTTGATCAATTACTTTCAAAAGCATCATTGGTAGTGAAAATACTGCAGCAAATTAACCAGCTTAATATTCATTTACTCCGGATCGGTTTTTCTTTTGCGAACTAGTTTACTCTGCTCGACTTTGCTCTGGAAACATCGCGGTTGAATACGCCAAAAGAAATCATGGTAATATTGCTTATCCATG
Organism: Nemotelus nigrinus; assembly: GCA_947369275.1. NCBI lineage: Eukaryota > Metazoa > Arthropoda > Insecta > Diptera > Stratiomyidae > Nemotelus > Nemotelus nigrinus. Next base: position 110,761,443 of record OX376374.1, read on the forward strand.
CTGCATTATGTTTGCACTTTACTGAAAAATAAAACAGCAACCAATATATGCAACCTGATATTATGTTGTAGGTTTCCCAAAAGCTAATCATGGTTCCGCAGAATTTTCGTCCCGAATTCTATTCTTATGTGCGAGTTAACTTGTTGCGTAGCCCCCGCGCAATAATGATAACACCAAAGAAAGCGTCCACGCCCCATAGCAGCAGGAATCTAAATAATTCAATTGGCAATTAAATCAGGCAACTCAAGGAAAAAAAACATACATACGCACGTTCTTTCTTTGATTTCTCTATTCTGAAGCTGACTGCCCTTTCGTGCGGGCGCAACAATAGAGAGAGTCGCGATCAGCATTATCCCTTCAGCGTCAGCAAAGCATTCCATGATTTGGTTTGCCATAAATTATGCGGCAAGGAGTTTCCCGAGCAGGCTTCTATTCGCACACATGAGCTAGGTACCGAGCACACCGGAGTTTCCCGAGCTTTATCTTCATAATTATATCTATTTGTATGTAGATCGCATATAAATACAACAGATGGTTGTAGCGTCTTCGGAATTTCTCTTCGCCACAAACAGGAAAAACGACTTTCCTCTCGAACGCCACTAAAAGGTAAAAGTGGCTTTGTGGATCCAAGTCCCAAATCAATTTATGAATACTGATAAAACAATGGTTTTGTCCAGGAATTCCTGATTAGGTTTAAGGATTTAATGAGCTGCGATAAGCCACACTTGTTTTTTTTATTTGAGCTGCTTACTACGGTGATTATGTTTAAACTGGAAATATATGAATAGGGTAATCATATTTTTGATTAAATTTCGTTTGGTTCCTTTTAGCTTAATTAAATTTTCCAAACATAGGAAGCAAATACGAAATTGTCGCCGTAACAACCAATGTTGGGTCTTGAGAATCAGAGGTATTAGAATTTTACGTTTTCATGACTGAAATCTGAGTTTACATTCGTATCCAGATTCAAATTTGCGAATTCTACACGTTTCTAGTTTTCTTTATTAAGTTGACTTAATATAGTTCTCTCAATAATATTTTGGTCTTGGTAACTATATTTTGGATGATATTTTGGCTCTGATAAATATTTTATACAATTTAGCATAGTAGATCACTAACTTAGTGTTTACTTTTGTTAATTTCAAAGAACGTTGCCAACGATAAAATCAGTTTAATCTAACATCATGATCAGCCTCAGTTGATTTTGCGAGCGACCCTACCATCGCAATGCAGAATTTTACCCCGGTGAGACTATGATAAGCAGGTTTGAAGTTAGTGGAAGGATAAAACTACTTCAGATAGTATTCGAAATGAAAAAGAGGGAAGATCTTAAATGTTGCTTTGCTTATTAGAACAGTGGACAACATCTCACACAGTATGCAGCAATATAATGTGCTTATAATTGTTGTACTCTTCTTCCTTTTGTTTGACGCAAATCAGCTTGATGTCAATCGTTGCGTGTATTTTCACTTTTCCCCACCTTCAAGACTAACTCGATAAATCTGCCACCTCCACATTCAACAAATTTGGCGATGGTTAAAACGAACTCTGCCGATTTGTTGTTTTCGAGGCTTTGAAATGCATAGACAGAATCTAGGCTGGGTGCTAATGCTTACTGATTTGTGATGATTTGATTGTTTTGGTGAATTTCAGCTTTTTAAGACGATCTTATCGCGTACTATTACATCATTCTTTTATGATGATTTCAGGGTTCTCTGCAATTGTACTTTCTCTCAAGGAATACACGTTATCTGCATTTCTTGTTATCGAAGGAGTGATCAATACTGTGGATGACAAATTGCAGTTAGTCGAACATATAAATCACCTACTCCTAAGCCGATAATTATATTCATATTCGTGTAGCTAAACCATCAGGTGAATGGTAAATACGGACAATCCTCAGGCCAATGTCCTTTCTCCCTTGCTCTAGAATCCAACAAGTGATATGTTCATAAAAAAAGCTTCATCAAACTGTATGCGAAACGATAGCATAGGCAGGTGATATATTTGTCATTTTAAATAAATATATCTCGCAAAGGGACCAAGAGTGTGGCCTTAGTTGCAGCTCTGGCAAAATGCAACTTCTGGTCTATAGGCTATTGCTGTATAGGGTTCCAAGTTTTGACTTACGGAAGCTTAAGTGAGCTCTTTTAAACCTCAAAAATACAATCAAATTTCTGGGACTTATCCTGGAATCCAAACTTTTATGGAAGACATTTATAGAAAAAAGAGCTCGCAAGTCATTGCAAAGTCACTGCTTTAAAAGAGCTATTGGAGTAACTTCTGTTGTTGGTAGTAGCCGTTCGGTGACTAGCCATACTTAAGGCTAAAAGTGACAAGATGATACATAGGGAACGTAGTTTTTTTCTAGCTGCAGTCCTCCATACTTCCCAGAAAAAAACTCTCACATTGCTTCGCTGGTTTTTTAGGTTAGATTATATTGTGGTGATCCCTGGAATATGACAGACCTAGCATGGGCACATCGGTTTCAGCGGACATCGATTCAAATATGGTCCAAATATTTCCGATTCCAAATTTTGAAATTCAGATCCCATTTTTAAGCTTGGGCGGTCAAATCTCCCATTTTCTGAAGAAGACAGGTCTCGTTGGATTGACCATTTGTGTCAACCATTTAATATCTTTGAGAAGAGTTCATATTTAGCTATGACAAAACAATACGTAAAATGCTTTTGTTACTATCGAGTGTGAAAAACAAAGAAACGAAACTGTGCAGCTATAAAAGTTTAATAAAACAGATGTAAATACGTGATTCATGATGATACCAAATCTTACGAGATTACTCTGTGAAGCTGACTACCTAGTATTGGCAGTGGGAGAATACATGTAAACACTTAGTTAATGACACTTAAGGTTCAGTTAGCGAACGTGCGTCGCGTCCGTCGCGTCCGCTGCGTTTTATGACCGGACGCATCGATGATCTTTGAGAGTGCGTCGCGTCCGCTCCGTCTGTCAAAGGCAAAGGTGGTCAGTTTTTATTTTCCTGGTGAAAAATTCATATTCGAACGCGGGAGTTGTTTGAACTGTTTTGTAATTTGTCTGTTCAGTTCGTGCGTGCGTTCCGTGTGTCGAAGTTGAAGGTGTTGAATTAAATTATTGTCGTGGTGTGTAAACAATTGTAGAATGCGAGAGTTTTTTGAAATGTTAAGCATGTTATTTATGCTGTATATAAAATACAAGAAAATTAAAAGGAAAGAAGGTGGTCGGTACGTCCGACGAACGTCGATCGGGAAATAAATGGTTATTTTAAATCGACATACAATCGTATGAAGGATATTAATTAATATCATGGCTGCATATTCTAACTGATTAAGTAAAGCATAATAACGTAAACGCTTTTTTACATTTCTACTCGGGTGTTTGGTTTCAGAATCAATCAAACTTTTGAATTGTCTCAAATTACAACTACTATTATTTTTGTCACGCTATTTTCAAGCATTCTATATTTGGAAAATTATCAATAAAATTTTAAGCGCAACAGTTGCGAATATAAATGAAAGATAAGCTAATTCAATGCAGACATCAATTTAATCGGTTCAACAAAGGTTGACTGTTTTTTGAACCATTGGTTTTTTTAACATTATTTTACCATATATATTTATAACTATAAAATACGCTAATTAACAAGTTCTACAGCATCAACATTCGATTAATTAAATATTTCAGGAAAATGATTTATCTATTCCACAAAACATTTTGAAAATATATTCACCTTGAAAAATTCATAGCTGACAGAATGCCTTGCAAAACACTCACCACTCATTCTAAACTCACCTTTCTCTCTCTCGATGCGTCCGAAGATGAAATTTGATCATCTCTTGCGCTCCGTCGCGTCCGACGCACCGGTTGGATAACTATCGCTGCGTCTTCCAATGTAAAGTATATGGAAACTGAGAAATTCAACTCAGTCGGAGCGGACGCGACGGACGCGACGCACGTTCGCTAACTGAACCTTTACGAGTAGTTATTAAAGCGTCTGTATTATACGCAGTCACTCTTACGGAGGGCGAGCAAATACAGCCATTAGCGTACAACGGAACTTGAACTGATAGGTGGAAGATAGTTTCCTTAGATTGGTGTCCTAGCGAGCAGAGGAACTGACCTGCAAGGGTATCATGGCGATGTGGTGAAACAAAGACATCTTTGGACACAGATTTACTATAGCATGTTTGGGATATTTATGTCCAAAATCAATAAAAGTGCATGATAGTCAGCAAAAGTAAATGATAGCTCTTTAAATTTTGCAGCAAAATGATTTCAAAGACAAAAGGACGTAGAGAATAACAACACATTTTCACGCTATCGCTGCTCGGCTTAACACATTATGAAAAACGCATTGCATTGGAAGATAAATACATTTTATAAATTTCATGTTTTTTCATAACGAAATCAAGGAATTTGTATCACCTAACGTAGTGAAGTAGTTATGTGCTTCAAACGTAAAAATCGAACATATATGAAATTCAAATATTACAAATATGCATCTTCATATTTCTCATACTCGAATATTAATGCTAAACTGAACTATACAGTATAGCTCGAATCCATACTTGCATCGGCTCTCACATCGTATAGACTGAAAGCAAAGAAAACCATTATTACCTTCGTCAAGGATTCGATTGTTTGCATTGTATAAATCCCGAACACCCTTGTTTGCTCTCCGACTCTCCATAATAATAATGAAAATAAAAAGCTTTTATAACATCGTCGTATGGCACCGATATGAGATGACCACTGGAAATGCTCTCAGACAAGCAGACGAGTATTTCGATGAACAGAAAGATAGTGGTACTATAGGTACCAACAGTTAAGTATGTTTGGATATGCTATTCAACTTGTTCTTCGGCGAGCCTGGTGGTGAGAGGGCGGTTCGAATTGAGTTCCACATACACGTCCACATTCCTTCACTATACTTTTATTGATCTTTCTACCTATTCAAGTTGCTACAAACCTATTGTTTGACTTAAAGCTTCCCGACAAATGTTACTCGTTAAATCGTGCTCCACCATCTTCGCTCTTTCATTCATTCGTCTTTAGGGTTTTGTCCTTTCGTCCCGATCGAAATCTTTTCATTTAGCACACGCACTTTGTAAAGGTCATCACAGCTATCTTTATACATTATACCTATAAATTTTACAAAATCGAAAACCCTTCTGTACACTGAAACCAGCGGTCTCCAAAGGACATAGTATGGGGTCAAGAAGGTTGAATACGTTGATTGAATGAAATCTGTATTCTAAAGACAGACAGATGGATAGACTTTTTGATATCAGGATCGATAGGCGAGTCAACTTTGTTGTTAATGACGTGAACATTTTGTTGTTTTGTGAGGGAAACATTATTTTGTAATGCTTTTGGAACATTAATAATATATATTTCAACAGATGTTAGCTCTCATATATATTTTTGATTAATTTAATTTAATTTGGTTTTAATTTTTAATTTATAATGTAACATTTATAAGTAAAATGGAGGGAAAGTAATCTTAGAAGCTGATCAATTTAGAAATTTGTAAGTTAAAAACGATTTTCAGTCTGCCATCGTAAACAAACTTTTTTTTACGACTTATAAATGACTTCAAGTGTTAAATTTCTGTAGACATAAATTTTCTAGGAATTAAAATGCTGCGCCATTCTTTTATTTTACTAGATACCATTGCCAGAATATTCATTTAGGATTACTTCAATCTATATTCCATAATTAGGAATTTTTCTATGTTCGAATGACTTTGCCAGAAGCTTTCGCTAGCCAAAGTTTTACAAATATTCTTTACCTACTTCAAGTCTTGCAGAGTCCATATAGAGTATAAAAATTTCTAAAACATTTTCATATCCAAGTTCAGAGTATTCAGCTATCATTCCACATGCTTATATATTCTGAATTTCTTTCTTACATAAAGATTTAGAGGTACCTGGAAATTCGCTGAAATGCCCACCGCTACACTGCTTATAATGGAAGCATATTTTAATAGCAATAGCTGCCGTTAATGGCAAAATGGCAATAGCTGCTAAAATAGCAATAGCTGCCGTTACTAGCACTCTTATTCTAATTTTGCAATTTCGATTCTGCCAAACTTGCCCATCCATAAGACCCAAGAATTTCTACCACATTGCTAATTATAAAGGAAGTTAGAGGTCTTAAGACTTTTATTGTATTGAATAATTTTTCAATATTGCACCACAACCTCAGCGCTGCCAACATATTCATAAAACTACGAGTGCAAAATAGATAATAGTATGAAAGGCTACCATTATTTTGGGCTAAGTCGTATTTAAAAATTCACTTTTACAGTATGGACAGAAAATAAATTCAATCAATTTATTGCACTTTTCCGAAAAAGCAAACGTTTTTCAGAAAACTCCTTAATTTAAGGATTTTTGCCCACGCCAGCCCTAACGACCGAGCTGTCCACACATAAATAAATATTTCTGGTTAACATCAATTTTCGGTAATGATCTGATGACTCTGTCAGAAGGTTTCACAGCTTCATATATGAACATATTTGTCGCCTAACTTTTGGAACTGAGCATAACCTTATTGCTGAAATTTTCAAATATCATAGCCAAGCTTAAAAGATTATCAATTTTCATAATGCCCATTTTTTCGGAAAAAAATTTTTCCATGTAAATATAAGGTTGCCTGAACATTCAGAAAAAATGTCCGCTGGCCTTAAAAGGTTAAAGATACTCGAGTTTAAGCTCAGAATCAGCTAAAAAATAGAGAGTGATGAATATTTTCTAGAAATAGAGCCCTATCTTGAAAGTTTCATCATGCAGTATATGCACATAAAAACTTGTTTTCTAAACTGATTTCATTTGAATTTTATATCATTGAACTTAAAGCAAAAGCTCAACCTTATTGATTTATCCATTTTTATTGACGAGAAAAGTCTCCCAAACTTGTCATATTTAACAACATCAACGTCGACCATATGATAGAAAATGATATGTTGATAGAAATCTTCTTTTTTCCTTTGGTATCTTTGTTTTCGAAAAAAAAGTCGTAAGTAGACATTTGTTTTATGCTCCCGTGTGACTTATATCGTATGATAGACGAACACATAATAGGACCGACAAGTCGTAAAATTTCCATTTGGCATTGTCATAAAATTTCGATTCGAAAAAGATACACTACGTGATGTTGCTTTTTCTATACTCGCATATGTACCTACAGTTTTGTAGACATCAGTATTTCCGTAAGGACAAGATGAATGATGAAGTTGGGACCTGAGGTATAGGTGTAGGGAATTCACGTGAGAATGTGTTGTTAAGAGGTACTTTAGTGTTTTAAAGATATTCTTCAATATAGGCTTGTTATACAGATTTTAAAGCGTGGAAAGAAAATGTTAATTCTTCAAAGTATCTGACATGGATTTTACGTTCATTCATACAAATGGGCTGTCTATCGAAAAAAATTCATTTGCAAAATATATTACTAAAATTTTCAGAAAAATAATTCTATAGCTATCACTACCAATATAATAAAATCGATTATTTTCAAAAATTCAAATTAAAAGAAAGTCATAATTAGAGCCTCAAAAAAATGTTAAAATTGTTAAAATAACACTTTTTAACATTTTTTTGTTGTTTTTTTGGAAAATTAAAATTTTTCCACCCTTTTCTGACTTCTCATAGGAAATTTAATAATTTTCTGCCATTTTCACTTTTTTAGTAGAAATTTAAACATTTTTCTCGATTGATCGTTCACGATTTGCTCAAATCAATCGAAAAGATGAATATAGTACATTCATATAATATGAAAGTCAACCAAACAATATTATTTATATTTATTCAACAGAAAACTGAGAGCGTCAAAATTTCATTTATTTTATTAAATAAACAAAGATAAACTTCAATAATGATTTAACGATGATTAAACTAAAGCAGATTCACATCATGATTCATTCGGCGTTTTTGACAGTATAATTAATACGAGTTGAAACAAACTGGAACAATTGCTGAATAATCATTGTTTCATTAGAAATTTCCTATTTCTAAATAAACGAATAAATGTGCATCAACTATGAAAAATTTACTCGCTGTCATCAACGAGACCGAATCAAAAAAAGTCTATCAAAGAACCCTGATGTAGATTTTTACACCGACCTACCAGTGGATCACAAAATCAAACCAAATTTTGCACCAATGACATCAGTAAATGCGGAACGTTCATTGTCCATTTATAAGAACATTTTATCCAGTAGACGTAACTCTCCCCCTCAATCACAAATTGCAATGCAAAATATCCTTCAATGCCATATTTTTTTTTTAAGATAAAGATGATTCAGAATGAAAAATGTAACAGAATGAAATTTTCTTTCTCAGTTTTTTATGTTTGTTGCTCTATTTTATGAACATCTGAATTAAATTGATTTAACATTTTTTATAACAATTTTCATTCTTTTTTTCTAACATTTTCACAAACATTTTCAGCCCATTTTATTTAACATTTTTTTTGAGGCTCTAGATAATCATTGAGCAGACTCGGCAAGAAAACTTTGCTTGAGTCAGCTGGATATTTTGCGCCATAGCATTACAAGCAAGGAATAATAGCCAGCAACTAGCCATAAGCGGACATAAGTAGATGGATATTATTATAAGTAGATGGATATTAATATGTCTTAAAAAATACACGTTTTAAAAGAACAAATCCTGAGCAGAATAACTGGTCCAAACAGAATGAAGAAAGTGAGTGAAAAGAAGAACCGAGTTGAAAACTGAAGTACGAAATGTGAAGTGCTTAGCACATTTGACAAGTCAGAGCCGAAGAGTCCGTCAGACGGCTGCAGCTTTTTAAAGTCTGGCCAAATGGAACATAACGACAAGCATACCATTTCTGAAAACATACACTGCAATAAAAGTAAGCAAGTGGTCAAATAGACAGGCATCCATGGGTCAGATGCTTCGCATTTGCAGAAGTTAACTCAACTTAAGTTTTTGAAAAGTGGGGGAGCAGTGAAAGTAGGCAGTTGTTTCGAGGGTTAGACTAAGATTCATCTTAAAGCTATAATTCAGCAGGAAGGTATTCCTATACATTTTAAAAACGTTCATACTGTTTTTGTTCGATGACATGAACAGCTTGGTGAAGGAGCTAACCAAATGAAGAAAGAGCTAAGCACTTTTGACTCACATATCTCAGCTAAGTATATTTATTCTTTTGAAAAATCAAGAATTGTTGTTAAAAACTATCATTCCTGTCCAAATGCTCTTATCAAAGAGCCTCAAATACAAAAGAAAACTAAAAACTCTCTTTCTTGGCGCAATACTTTTACCAATTCAGTGCATTGAAATTTGCGGAAACTCTCCGGAATACTTTGCACATAAAGGAAAAAGGGAACTAAACGACTAAATAACCGACCAAAACTATCTTCTCGCTACTCAAACTAGAGGCGATGGTGTTATAATCGCTATCCATAGCCTGCCGTTAAGCAAACTAGTTGCAGCCAGCTCACATGGTCAATTCGATCACAAAATGATTTGAAGGTTTTATTTACATTGCTACATCCCACTCAGTTTAAATGAAGTCACCTACAGCTATGGATGCAAAGTGATTTCTTCACAAGTAACATATTTTTATAACATTAGAACACTATGAGATTTTAAACATCCAGTTTTATAAATTTTGGTTGATGAAAATGATAATGACCTCATTCCTGTTAATCTTCTTGACTCCATTGACTTTAATCTGGTTTGTAAATTTTATGACAATGATTTGCTGCAAATAACTCCGTAATCTAATCAAAATGGCAATTTGTTAAATCTCATATTAATCAATAGCTAAGGCAATGCAGTGGCTAATCCACCTGTTGATGTAGAAAGTTGTTTTAGCAACACTCTTCACCACTCTGCCTTTAGAGTTGAACTGCTATCTGCATCTCACATGTCCATATCCTTATCTTACAATAACTCTATTGTGAATGACTTGTACAATGCTGATTGTAAGAGCATTATCAACTTCTCAAAAATAACTGGACTAGTAATTTTTCACCAGAAAAGTTGGACGATGCAGTATCTTTATTCAATGCGTTGGTTTTTGACGCCAGTGAAAAGTCCGTCATAAAGATTAATAGAAGATGCAGAATGTTTGAGCCATGGCTGGATAACAGTTAAAGATATTTGCGGAATCAAAGAAACAAACTTTATAAAGTAATTGAAACCAATACTGATGTCAGTGATGATATCAAGGATAAATACATTGAATTAGCACAAGAATCACTGGGTACCGTCAAGCACAAAACTATGTTAATATCATGCGTGTTAAAATTTTTTGATTTCGTAAAGACCAAACGGAAAACTTCGGGCTACCCTATATCGATGTGCAAACAAATTCTTATTCGTCAAGCCTTCAAGAATTGTCTGACTTGTTCGTCGACCATTTTCAACAAGCATTTTGATTACATACAAGCTTGTTGAACGTTATATTCTTTCAAGTATTCCCGCTTAATATCTTTAGTGAAATGTATTTAACTAGAAAATAGATCACACAGATCATTAAAGATCTTAACGTCAACAAAGGGCTCCTGACTTGTCCCCTCTTAGTTTCATACTCGAATGTATTGAAGTTGATTACCTTGCTCGTACATATAATTTTCAATAAATCACTTTCTTGCGGGGTTCCCCAACATCTGGAAAATATCCCATCGGATAAAAAATTGTGAATGTGGTTATAGACGGTCAATAAAAATTACAGAGATATTGCAGTACTATCATTATTGCCTTAACTGTTTCAAAAAATTGTCAGCGATAAGCTGAACCTCTCCTGCACAAACAACAACATGGTTTAAGAAAAGTTAACTACTATTTAATTCGTGAAATCTGTATCGATTTGATAATAGCTATATTGAATTCAGCGAAGCCTTTGATCGTCTAGATAATGATATTTTTCCACCTGAATTACAGAAGCTCGGTAACTTGAGTTCCCTGTTAAATTTCTTCTCATCTTTGAAATAGAACTCAGTTCGATAAGTTTTAAGATATGTGATCCAAAAAAGTTGAAATTTCACCCGGTGTGCCACAAGGTAGTCACTTGGGGTCTCTTTTACTCAATATTTTCATACTGGATCTTTTTGAAGTTTATCAGACATTCGCTATCTTTTCTATGCAGACAATTTGAAAATGTAACTCACAAACAAATTGAAATCAGACTCAAGTTTCCTTCAATAAAAACTATTCTCTCTTGAGCAGTGGTGTAAAGAAAATAAACTTGATATTAATGTAAATGAATGTCAAGTCATAAACTTTTCCCGTTAGATCATTAACTTAAATGTTATTACTATCTTGACAAAGTATCGCTAAATAATGCTGATAGTGCCATAAATTTGGGGTTACTTGAAAATATTACACAGTCTGAAGCAAGGCAAACAAGGAGCTGGGATACATTAAAGCACGTGCGAACTAATTCAAAAACCTCAACAAAGTCATTGTACACAGCTCTGGTTGGGACATTCCATCCTTCCTATGTCGTTGTAAGAAATACGAAGTTTGTTCCTCAATGAGTGTTTTCTCTTCAAACTTTACCAAGGCATTTTTTGGTCAGATCTTTGTTCCCAGATAACCAGACGCGAATCTAGTCGTCCAAGTCGTTCATCGGAGGTTTTCTCTGTTCTGTTTGCATATACGGAAGTACTATTTCGATTCGCCTTTGTTGCGTCTACCCAGAACGCACAATGCTCTTAAGCTTGGACCTTTCCCGCAAGCTTTTTTACAATTCAAGCATGTAATGAGAATGTTACCTTAAATTGCTATTTACTTTAGTTCTAATTTTAGTTTTCAAATTATTCAATTATTTTTGTTCTCTTCTTTTTTATGTTTCATTTTTTGTTGCTTTTTTGACGCTGTAATTGGAGTTATATCTGTAGCGCAGGGTATACATAAATCAATAAATAAATAAATAATACGCGTGTATTATGTTTCACTCTTCTTTTGGCTAAACTCGACTACGTGCCCCCATAACCGTGAGACAATTTTACCGATTGTGTTTTTTAATGTTTTTTGTGGCTTTGTGTCTGTTTTTGAGGGTGTTTTTGTTTGTTTGTTTGTTTATAGTCAGTGTGTTGTTTTCTCGTGTATTTGTTGTGCGTTTTTATGAGTTATTCTCCAAGTTTTTGCCCATGTTACCACTAGAGGACGATTGCCGAAAGAAATAGAAAATATATCGTGACTGTAGTTCAAAACAATGTCTTTCAGTCAGGACTATCTTATATCCAATCAATTCACTGAAAACCCATAATTGCATTGCTAAATTATTCAAACAAAAAAATTAAATATCTATTTTTCTATAACTCAGAGATATTATTCTCGCAAGGTTGTTATTTCAAAAACATGAAAAACGGTAATATATAATATAATATTATCTTCTATTGTAATTTTAAAATTTTTCCGAACACCAACTTTAATTTTTAAATACCTGAATTCAGTTAACTTGATTCGTTTTTTGCAGCTTTCAAAACAAGACTTTATTAAAAAGCCCATTTTTGTGAGAATCTGGTTATATTTCAATTTCGTGACAGTAACGGTATTTCGAGAGTAATATGATCACACCTTCCAACCAATTAACACTGAAGAAGATGGCAGAATCGTTTGAAAATACCAATAACTGAAACTTGAAATATATCTAGCTTTTAAAGGAAAAATTTACCTTTCTCCTAAATTTTTGAATGCCAAATCGTTTCACCTGGTAGTGTCGAAAGTAGATTTATTTTCCTGAAACATCAGCCCACACTGTGCGTGAAAACAGTTTACGAATTGAAAGTTTTAAAACCGCAAATATCAATGAAGCATTAAATTTAATTTAATTGAGTGCCATCATCGAAATAAAAAAAATGTCTTAGCTCTTCACAATGAAAATTGTTGCATATTTTTTTTCTTTGACCTTTTTTTTTGGTGAATTCTTATCATATTTTTACAAAATAATCTGGTTATATTATTTTGTTTGTGTATGATTGAGGAGTGACCAGTTCGGAAATACGGGTCAAATCTGGCGCTTAATCCTTTCGACTTTCTTTGCTTATTGTATCTCGTCCAACTGTGTTGGACAGCTTACAGGATATTAAAATATACGGCAAAGTGTTGGGACAGTCTGACGCCACAGTCGGTGAAGATGTAACTTGTGAGGTGATGTGAAGATGCAAATTGTCCATTTCGTACGAATTCTGGAAGTATACGAAAACGATGGAATAAGATTTTATGAGGAATGGTTATGTCCTTAAAGGAAACTGTGGAAAATACTTAGTGAGTGAATTTGAAAGGTTTAAGTTACATGAGGTTCAATTTTGTCATCCGAATTTTATTTTCTCTCTCTCCGTCTCTCTCTTTCTCTCTTCATATATATAAATATATATATATATATATATATATATATATATATATATATATATATATATATATATATATATATATATATATATATATATATATACATATATATATATACATATATATATATATATATATATATATATATATATATATATATATATATATATATATATATATATATATATATATATATATATATATATGTATATATATATATATACAGTGGTGGACAGCTAAATAAAACACTTGCATTTCCATCAATAAAAGGGCATTTTTTCAGTTTTTAATGAAACAACTGATTTAGGATTTATGTATTATTTATTGAAACTATAAAAGCTTATTTAAAATGTGAAATGATGACTGTATTTGTTTGTAAGTAAAAATATATAAACACACTAATTAAAATACGCGTGGCCACATAAATAGTACATAAATTTGCACTGCAGTAAAGTTTAAAAAAAATATTTTTAAGCAACCGTATAAATTAATATTTTGTTGGAAATCATTTGTTCTTAAGCACAGCTGAGCATCGCCTTGGTAGACTCTCCCCTAATGTTTGACAGCGTTCGATAGGAATAGATCTCCAGGCGATCTGAATTTGGTCCCACAATTCAGCAGCATTTTTAGGTTTCACCCTGTTTATGTGACATCATTCCACAGGTTCTCGATCGGATTTAGATTGGGAGACTGGGCGGGCCATTGTAAAACGGGGACATTTTTATCACTAAGGTAACCCTTCACAAGACGAGAAGTTTGCTTAGGATCATTGTCTTGCATAAAACGCCATATTAGTGGCATATTTTCGTCTGCAAAGGGGATCATGTGGTTCTCAAGAATTCGTTTGTAGACGTATTGATCCAGTTCCGTGTTTATCTTGATTATTGGTCCCACCCCATGCCAGGAAAAACCAGCCCACACCATCACATTTCCACCACCATGTTTAACAGTTTTCTGTGTGTATTTGAGATTGTGTTGTTGGTTAGGTGGACGCCAAACATACCATTTCCCATCTGATCCGAACCTGCAAAACTTGGATTCATCACTTCACAGCACATTTTTCCAGAAACTTATCGGTTTGTTTAGATGTTCCTTTGCAAATGATTTCCTCATTTTTAAGTTCTTCTTTGTCACAAGTGGTTTTTTTTAGCGATGCATCCTCTGAGATTTTTTTCTTGCAGACGCCTTCTAATTGTTCTATCTGACACAGAAATATTGCTATCATTCAGAACACTGCTTTTTATCGCTTTGGAGCTCGAAAGGGGGTCGGCGACACTTGCTCTGTATATAACATTGTCCTTTTTTTTGTTGTTTTTCTTGGCCTCTTAGTTCTCGGAACGTTTTTTGCACTGCCATAGAGCTCCTTATGACGTAAAGCATTGTAAACTACCATCCGCGAACACTCCAGCTGCTTGTATATTTCCGTAATTGTTGGACCTCGGTCTTTCATGTTGCAGATGATCTCACGCTTTTCTTCGGAGCAATGTGGCCCTCTTCCCACTATCTAAAATATTTCTTTATATTTAACTTATTCAAAAACTAATGTTAACTGTTCTTGCTTTCAAATAAATTTGTTATTATTCAAGAAAATTCACTTCGACTCACTAAAACCAAGCGTGTACTATTTAGGTGACCAGATAAAAATACTTCCTTTTACTCTGAAATACGCAATTCAATGGGAAGATGCATTGCGTATTTTATGAAGATGCTCAAAACTAGTTCTCACATAATGTGAGCATGCGATAAGAAATGTAAACATTCGATTCCTCGCTGCATGTTTCCAGCAAATTTAAATTGAACAGCCTGCGAGGATAATGTTGTATTTAGGTGTCCACCACTATATATATATATATATATATATATATATATATATATATATATATATATATATATATGTATATATGTATATATAAGTATATATATATATATATATATATATATATATATATATATTTATATATATATATATATATATATATATATATATATATATATATATATATATATATATATATATATATATATATATATATATCTATATATATCTATATAAACAATTACGCTATGGAAGAAATATTATCAAAGAAAGATATTTCAATCAATCATTCAACTAACCAATGTAGACCAATCAGCTTCCACCGACACTGAGCAGTATTTTTTCAAGCTGCCCTAATTATAAATAATACCAAATTTACGCATGGCAGAAACCTGACTTTCATTTACGATTGCTTCCTTCATCACCAAGCAGAAAAAACTGGCGAAAATACCAATAAAACAAACATATCAGTTCAAACCAGACAAATATTCGTAGCCTGAGAGAAAATAAGGGAAATTGAATCAATTTCCCGACTTAGGTGCACATAAATAAAATTCTTTCGCTACAGAAAGTAGCAACATCACCGACATTCAATGGTGTTACTTTCACACTATTTACATGAATTTATACTGAGAATTTATCTTACAAATATATGAGATCAAGAGCTTAGCGTAATAGCTGCCGTGCCGCACATATTTGTACTCCCGGAGATTTGATTTTATAGTCAGTCACGTGAAATTGTCATTCGAATGAGGTGTTTACCGATTTCAATATTCTGTGACAACCGGATCCAGTGGTAGAATAACATTTGCCAGCGGACTCGTAGATTTGCATAGAAACATCATAAAAATACAGTGGTGGATTTGTGTAAATCGAAATTCAGGCAGCTTATTAAAGTGACAAACAACATTGAATTATCATAAAAGAGCTTACATTCATGCGAGAATTTGTGCGAATTTCTTGCTCAGATTTATGTGCCGTGTCGAATGAAGGTATAAATTGCGAAGAAATTTTCAAAAGAAATTTATTTGTTTATTCTTGGATTGATTTAAGCGTTTTGAAGGATAAAATTGTATTTATTAAGTTTGATAGCATTTTTTGCTTGTGAAGGACTAGAAATATGTGCCCAACGTTTTTGAAAATAACTGAAAACAAGTTACTTAATAATAAAATGTTCGTCTTTTAGACAAGGAGTTTTTTTTAGACATTTGAATGACCAAAAACTTAGCATGTTGAGTTAGCAGTACTGAAAGTGTTAACTGCTCAGAATCAAATATTCTAAACAAATGCTTAGAAGATTGTTTGCTTCACTTAGGGTTTATGAAACGTTGATACAAAGAAAGTATTGTCACGAGAAAATATAATGAAAATTGTAGAGTAATTTTCATATAGGAAATTTTTGGTTCAATCCAATAACATTAACATTGTTGTTTGAAAATCAGAAGGTGAATAGTGTTCATTTTATTGTACAAAAGAAACATTTGAATGATATTACGACGTTCTAACCTGATATGACCACAAATTTGAATGCTGCATGAGATCTGTATATAATACTTAAAAAAACTAAAAAGGTGTAGTAGTTTTTTTTACCAGAAAATACTCTACAAGTTTTTTTGTGAATTATTTCATGTTGGAAAGGTTGCATTTCTATCAAAACAATTGTTTTTGTATCTGTATCAACGTTAGTGGCGATAGAGATTCTCATTTGAAATGCTTTTAGCTAGCTGAGAATTAGAGCCTTCGTTAATTGTTGTTTTATTTGTATGCCTCTGGAAATTTCAAATGCAATTTAAAGTATTATTTATATATTTAATATTTGATAGTTTTGTAACTTTTATTTCTGTTCGGTACTTCTGTTGTTATACCAAATTTACTTAAACTCTGTTCCTTGTAAGGCGGTTCTATATTTCTGCAACCATACCGACAAATTTTGTACTTTGTCATTTCAGCTAGCTGCAAGTGCTATGCACATTCATTTTTGCAAGGTTAACATTCCAGCTTTACAGATAAGTTTTGATTCCAACTTGCAGTCACCACAAGTAGCACGGCGGCGCCGTCTCAGGAGTGGCTGCGAAGGTTGCAAGAGGCGTTCTGCGGATCGCTTGCTGCTACTGCAGGGTCCCGAAATATGGTGTGCTGGTGGTTTGGGGAATGGCTGGTTTGGGAAAAGTATTGGCTTAAGATTTAATGGTTCAAAAAAATGGACATCATTCACTCTGAGCTGGGGATTACTGAGGTACAATTCTACGGACATTCTATTGAATTTGTTGACGAGCTCCTGGCCAAGCAGCAAGCCACAACTACACTTCATTCTTAACACAAAACCTCGCTGTCCTCATCGCCGAGTAAAAGTCCAGCGAAGAAGGTAGTTTTTCCGCCATATGTCAGTCATATCTCTATGAATCTCATTTGGTAAAAAAAAAAATTAATATCTGTGAAATAATAATGTATTTATATATTTATTTATTTATTTAAAATCCATTTAATTATAAAATGGAAACGAACTATATATGCATAAAAAAGTCTAAATTAAAACAAAATAAAGGCATATGTAAGAAAACTCAGTAATCCAAAACCAATAAGTAACGAAAATATTGCAATATAGTAGATAAAGAAAAGGAAACAAAAATATAATATAAATAATAAAATACTTATAGTGAAAATTGAAAAAATTGTAATAACAAATAGAGAAATAAAATTGAAACATGAGCAATTTATAAGGGAAAATCTTCGAGCAAATTTAAAGAATATGCCTGTTAAAACTAAGAAAAGGTACGGAAAAAGAGCCAAACTGATGATCATTATGATTCCTTAGCATCCCCAGTGATGGTGAATGAAAAAATACTTCAGTCCGTACGAAAGAGGGGGTGAACAAAAACTGTGATTTGATAGGTCATTCAGAGACCCGCGAATATTCGAAAACATGAAAATTTAAGGTATAAAAGCCAAGATAAATTTTGTACAAGAAACATCAATCGAGGAACAACCTGCGGACGTGCAATTTGGAAACGGAATTGAAACAACTAGAAAGATCATTGAGGAACAAAACTAACAGGAGCGGCCCGAGGATAGAAACTTGGGGAACACCAGATGTAGGCTAAAAAGGGGACGAAACGCAACCATTGAAGACAACACGACAAGTACGGTTGAAAATATAGGGAAAGAACCAGGAATGAAGGGTTCCAGATATGCCGAAATTACGCAGCTTATCCTGCAATGCTTCAGCAAAATCCGTATAGCTGACATCAACTTGTTGTCCAGCATGCAACGAACCAGCAACGGAGTTGACAAATTCAAAAATATTTGTTTAGTTCTAAAACCGCGAATATTTGTAGTGTGTATGTAAAGTATTTTCCGTGCGATTTAAGTTGGTTGGGTCCCTGGAGCTCGAGGCCGATCTTCCCGAAAATTTACAGGATGCCGACGATTTTCAAAGGTCTTGATTAGAAAACCAGTCATAATATCTGGCTACTAGTACGTCATAAAACGCATCATGATTGAATTGACGTGCATCTATGCTTACGACTCAGACACAACGGAACAATCAAACGGATTTCATGCCGAAAGTGCAATTAGACACAGTCGCTCAAAAAACAAATCTTGAATTGAATGAATAAATGAATTTCTGCCACTGAACCAAACTGTTCGCAAAAAATATTATTAGTTTTATGCATCATTTGCATGAGGATATTCGCAAAAAAAGATCAGAATTATGGACAAACAATTGAACCCCGATAACGCACCATTTCTCATTACGTTGTTCTTCGAGACCATTTCGTCACTGATTCAACTCATATCGTTCCACAACTATCGTATTCGCTTGCTCAAGCACTGTGTGATTTGTTACTTTTTCTAAATTTCAAATAACTGCTTAGAAGACATTGCATTGACTCGGTTGAATAGATAAAAGCCGGATGGCTGCGAGCTTTTAAGACCATTCTCAAAACAACTGTTTCGAGGATTGGAAAAAAAGGTGGCATCAATTTATTGTGTCAAAGGAGAGCTACCTTGGTTGAAATTGACTGTAAATAACAAAATTGAACTTGAATTTCAATCAAAGTAGTAAAGCATTGGCCGTAAAATTTGCGAGACTCTGGTTCCTATTTCGGCTCAAGCACGCGTGCGATTGCGCTGTTTATCAGAGTGCAGTAGAGGTGTTGAAGGCTACATTACTTAGCTCTGCAAGCTTTGATACATGGTTTTTCCTACTGCATTATGGGTTTAGGTGTTATTACCTATCACAGTCCCGAAACTAACTATCCACATAGCGTCCGAAGTATGTAAATTGTGGTTTCTGGCGCAATGTTTTTTCTTTTGTTTTTAATTTAAACCAAATTTGGTGCACAAAAAATATAGCTTCTCTACTTTGGCGGTTTTTTGTCTTCACACTTCACTTCATTTATTAATTTTTCATTTCATTTATCTAATGTGCAACTAAATGCAACCAAATTATAATGACCAATAAAAGTTAAAAATAGTCATTTTATTAAAGTGCATATTACTACGGTAATATTTAGAGCGTTAATTCAACAGCCTTCAACAGTCTGTCTTCAATACATCAATCCACAAATATCGCAATTGGCTCAAATTGTGTGTACATTAATCCGCAAATTTAATATTTTCATGAAACGGAGATTTAACTTTACGATCCTCACTATCATGAAAAATGTTCCAATTCACTTGACAATCTTATACGTAAAGTAGTTAAGATGCGAATACTTACTCCAAGCCATGGAGCATTTAGAGATGAGTAAAAACCATTTCAAACTACTTGCAGCATATTATGCTGTATGGAACTCAATTATGCAGATAGCCATGTGAATCGGTCATATAATCTTAAGTCACCATTTTATTACATTTATTTTCGGAATGAGTTAACGTGGGCAATGCATACATCTAAGTGAATTTTCAGAGACTTAAAATTTGGTAGGCTCTTAATGCACGCGCCAAACTAACACTGATTTGACAATTCAGGTAAATCATAGGAATATTTTACGCACAATGTAAAATGAGAACTTGCGTTTTATAGTTTGAGAAAATCTAGTGTAGAATTTTGTCATTTTGTTAGTTCAAGTTTATTACCAATTGTTGTTTTTTTTTTGTTATTGATTTAACATTTACAATACAATTTTTGCACCATCAAATCGACTGGGAAGCATTTCTACTTACAATTTAAAACTTCGAAGTGAATCATCATAAAATTATGTATGTTTGTCTGAGCACTTACGCAGACACCGCCAATCTCTCTAGTCAATTAAGTCAATTAAGAATACTCTGGCGACCCCAGAGAATCCACCTTGCTGCCATAAACATAACATTTAAAGATGAATTTAATCAGTGCGGATGCTAGCCAGCACCTTTGACTCACGCTGCGTGTTGTGTTTGGATTTCAAATATTCTTCGAACGTGTTCAAAGTCGAAAATATGTGTACATATAAACATATGGCAAACATAAAACTACCATGGACCAAACACACTGCAAACACAAAGCTATATACAAACGTACGTACCTACGAGGACTTCGCTTATCCGTCCTAGAAGCAAGTGCAACAAATTAATTTATTGATTTTGGCAATTTGTCAACCGCGTAAGTAGCTTGGCTGGACCCGGAACGTTTAATGTTTCGCGGGATTGTCTTCGATTTTGATGTGGCTAGTTTTAGTTTTCGGACTCAATATATGCATGCTTACATGTTTTGTACATATGATTTGTGTCTAACTAATGCTACCGTGAAGTAAAGTCAAGCTACCCAGCGCGGAATCTTTGCAAATCGCCCGTAGCTTGAACACTCACTTCAAATATGATTGATAGACACTATTAAAACAAGATTGCCAACAATTATTATTGCGCATATGAGAAAAAACTTGAGTGATCGAAACAGACGCATAAATGTGTATTTCAATGTCAAGAATGATATTTTAACCCTGCATGATTGTTAGTGTGTTGATCTCAAAAATATTTCAGTCATTGGGTGGATGTAATGTGATTACAGTTAAAGTTAATCCAAATCGAGAGCATCACAAATATTATCCGTTTTTTTTTGTTACATGCATTTGCCACACTGGGCGCTAGAATTTCGATCATTAGGAAAACTTTTAAAAGGCATATTCCTATCAAAAGAAGGTTATAAAAAAATACTTACTAGCTAGATCAGCTTAAGCAATTGACTTCTATCTGAGTTAGAAGGTCAAATTTTCTAAGATTACATGTGAGCCAAAAAAAACTTTAACGAATTCTATTTTCTCCCTTGCAGAATGCAACATTCTTTTTTCCACTGAAAACATAGTTCATTCAGCTAAAATTCTGAATAATTTTCATTCAAACACTGCTGTATATTTTTTACAACTATCCCGACGCTCTATGTGTGAACGCCAAACATAATACCTTCTTTGACTCCACCAGTCGTTGTAACAACTTTGTCTGGTGATATGTCTTACCTAGATTGTCTGGTGATTCGTATCGCAAAGAGGATTGGTTTCGGTTTCGCCAAAGAGGGTGGAGGTTAAAGGACTTACGACCAGAGATACGAATGTTATAATGCGAAGCGATGAAGGTCTCTTATTGTGTATCACCTCTTCTCCGTAGTAGTATACTATAATGTAATCTACGTGAATTCCACTTTATCCCCACAGGGAAGAAACATCATCTCTCCTTTATCTGCCGAGACCGTCAGTCTGGAGCCAGCATTCATTCATATTTCTCTCCACCACTCCGATGCGACTGCCACCCTTTCTACCGAAAAAATGCTTAGGGATTCAACGTGTTTCTTGATTTTTACCCTCTACTAATGGTAAGTATACGTGAACTGCCATAGTGAAGCTCACTTGCTCCTGTTTCGCCATCAGTGAAGCTAATATACGAGACAGTGGTGAAATCTACTTGCTTCGCTTCACTATTTGCTTTGAGCCCACTTGTCCGTGCAGTGAGTTTAAAAGGTGTGCAGGAAAATGTACTAATTAGAAATTATGTGATGTCGAGGTCATTGGACGAGATAATGCGAAAAATAATTTCGCAACAATAACATGTTAATTGAATTTCAATAGATGTTAAATACTTTGGAAACTTATCAAAGTTGTGTATCATTGTAATCGGCAGCAGATAGTCCACAGTTTTTTTTTTAATTTAAAGATAGATGTATTTTGACACTTCAGAACTATATGAATTTTTTTAAGGTTTAAGTAAAAATAGTACATCAATAAAATAGTGTTTTTGATCGATTAACATTTTATTTATTTCCTCTGAAATATTGCGAAAGAATTTGATTGCTATGCTACGGTGATTTATATTAACACTGTTGAGAGCATTTATTGATTTCCTGCATTGTCACAGATCAATTGAATCAGTCATTGTTGAAAGGGGACATGTAACAATATTCAAATTTTCGGTATATTAAAAAAAACTTCGCATTTTTTAACTAAATTTTCTTTTGCCGATTTTTTCGCATCGATAACATTTATATTAATATTGAGAATGTAGCTGTAGCATTTGTGTAGAAAAATAAATTTCCGGATGTACTCCTCAGCAGTTTAAAATTTTACACATGCCCCGTTTCAACACTGACTTTGGTGAAATGTGTTACATCAAACCAAAAAATAATAGCTGTTTTAATGGATATTAATTAAAACCCGTTTAAAAGTGTAGCTCCATGTATTTGAATAAACAAAAAATAATATTATGAATGATAAAAATAATATAAGTATTAAAAATATGGGCCCGTAGCACTATTCGTCTACTCTGAATTACGGTCGTCCTCGATTGCCTCGGCTTCCATTCTTGACCACTTTTTCAGCTGCTTGTAAAGTTCGTGCCCCACCAAATAGCTGTGCAGCTTCCGTATATCATCCAGCTTCTTCCCATTGATGGGTATTCGGACGGATGTATGACAGTTCATAAGATGTTCAGTGTTAAAGAGGGACATGTGACAATTTTGCAAAGCATGCTACGTCTACTTTAGTTTTTAAAACATGTCCCATTTCAACTCTAACTGGTGCGTCTAGGTATTTTAATCACATTAATGCAAAAAAACTGTTTTTGAAAAATCGACACATATCCCCTTTCAACAATGACCGATTCAATTAATCTTCGCGTTATGATTTATGTAAGCCTTCGAGGCTTCTATAATTATCTGCATGTGGCTAGCCTAGTGCAAACAAATGACAATAATGATTGCAGTTCGGAGCTAATGATCAACTTGAAAATTTAAGAGTAATTGAAAATTTTGTTGAAAAATCTTGTGAAAATTCTATTACCAGCTAAAAGACCATTACTCATGGATGTTTTCAGACGCAAGGCAGATGTGGTATTATGAAGATTTGATGACATCATGTATTTATTAATATTTTGAAGGGAGATAGAACACGGAGTTTTGTTTGAGAAACTGAATCCTCTAAGATAGATTAAATTAAACAATAACAAATATCGTTGTCCATGTAGATTTTTTGCCAAAGAAATACATAGTTTGTTTTGCTACGGTGTTTACCTTCTAGGCCATTGGATTTATTAGAAAAAATAATTTAAAGTTGTTGACTACCTTCACGTAATGAGATAAGAAAAATTAATTTCGCAACTCAATTCTAGAAAATGTGGTCAGTTTATTATATTATTATTATATAGCTATTGACACACCGAAAACTTTTCGAACGATAGCTAAATACCTGAGCAAGAGACTGGCACACTGGCACTATTATCAGTTATATGATACATAGTGGCAGAAATGGCTAGTGTAAATATTCTGATATGGCGTCAGTTTTAATTGTAACAGTTAATGTCATAAATTAAAGGAATATTAATGTCATAAGCCATCAGGTGAAGTGGAATTTAATGCTCAACGTGAATTTTAACAATTCATCAATTTAAAAAAAAGACAGCAAGTGTTAATTTTAAAAACAAAAAAGGTCTTTCGACCAAAAATTCAAGTGAAGTTTCTTCAACGTAATTATAATCAGAAACCCAATTTTGAAAAAGCCCATAAATCGAGGCTTAAAAATGTTAAGAAAGATCAAAGGTAAAAAAAAATCGGATTTCCTTTACTGACGTTAACTATTAGTTTTTGCGAGAATCTTTGTAACATCGAATTTGTTGAAAACAAAAATTTGCATCAACGTTTCATATACAAAATCCACGAGGGATTAATAATTTTTGAGGTATGACCCTGAGAAAATCTCGACATCTGTTTTTAATACAATACAAAAAAAATTGTGGATCGTATGCATTTTGACGAGACTAATGCTTCCACGTGAATTTCGCTCCTATGCTTGTGTGCAGATTTTTTACTTAACAAAATTCTCGTATTTATTGTATTGACATAGTTATTTTCTGTGTATTCCATCTGAAAGCAGGATTTAACCAATATAATATATATATTTATATATATATATATATATATATATATATATATATATATATATATATATATATATATATATATATATATATATATAAACCCTGGTGAGCTATGAAATAAGTTATAAATAAATTCAAGTGTTTTATATATATAAATAACTTTAGGTTGCTGAAATTATTAGGTAGCATTGCTTTCATACTTACAAAACTATTCGAGAAATCTCAGCAGATGGAGCTAGTTGAGTAATCAAGAAATCTAGAAGCTTGAGTAGCCGAGTGGGTAGAGCACTGGCTTTTTGCGTGTGGGGTCCCTGGTTCGAATCCAGGTTCGGACGAGGGTCCGCGCACCAAGCTTTGAGTTCACCTAGCTCTGATTAGGTACCTGATTTAAATCAGGGGTAAAGTGAGTCGTGGAACTAATCACTCCACACTCGTATTCACAATGATTGTAAATTTGTGTTGTAGCTCTCTACCAGCTTCAACCCCTAGACCCGTACGAGGGTTGTCGTGGGATTACTTAAAAAAATCAAGAAATCTGAACAGCTAGATGAGCTTCCGTTTCGGTTTTGGTCTTGCTTTGATTGTTCGCAGGAAAATTTGGTGCTAGGACGTTGTGATACTTTTCGGCTTCGATCTTGACCAGTGAAAATTTTGTCCTCACAAGAATTTAGCATAGCTACTGGAAAAAACTTTACGGTCTCTCCTGTAGATGTACGATTGACTGTTTTTTAACTTTACCGGCTGCTCTTTACATATGTATGTATTTTGAAACTACGCACCCAAATTTTCGTCTAATAATCATCTACCAATCAAGTTAAGCAAACGTGTCAGAGAACGATTAAGCTATGAAGGACTAAGCGGCAGAAATGAGTGGGAGGTTTCGAATATATTTCCCCTTGAATATGAAAATACACTCTAGCTTAAGCTCAAGATTTAGCTCAATTGAAATTCCTGTTGTTATAAAATGATATAAAATGAGCTGAATTTGACTTTAGGAGCCTCTTTGCCATCGTTCATCCATCACGTACAGGTCTCCCAAAAACTGCTACAACTACAAGAATAATCACTAAAATCCACAACGCAACGATGAGTGACAGTATGTGAACTTGCTGACATTGCAAGGATTTCAATAAGCCGTGCTACCAAAATTTTGTATGCAGATTTGCAAATGACAAAGTTTTCGGCGCAATGGGTATCGCGTTTAGGTACTAACGATCGATTCAATACGCATTCACATGAACTTTTCGCAAGAGTGCTTGCGCATGTTTAAGCTCAATTCAAGAGAGTTTTTGCGACGACACATCACAGTTGACAAAACTTGAATCACCAACGCACGCCAGAGATGAAGCAATACTCCAAATAATGGGTAGAAGCGGAAGGAGGAGCTCAGAGAAAGGCGAAAACGGTCCCTTTGGCTGGTAAAGTGATGACATAAGTTTTTGGGATTTGAAAGGAGTGGGTCTCATTGACTATCTGGAGGAAGGAAAAACGATCATCGGGGAGTATTATACTGCGTTTCTGCAACATACTGAACGAAGCGATCAAGACAAAACGGCCTCGCCAAGCAAGGAAAAAAGTAATCTTCCATCACGACAATGCTCAGAAGTATCCAATTGCAACGGCAAAAACTCATGAATTATGCCATGAATTATTGCCCAACAACTTTTCCTTGTTCCCGAATTTGAAGGAAAATCTTGTTGTAAAAAAATTTATCTCGATTGAGATGAATCGAAGGTATTAAAAAATTATCACCGACGGTCTTAAAAGATTGGAATACCGTTGGACAAAGTGAATTGAGTTGGAAGGAGACTACGTTCAAAAGTAAAAGACATTTTGCCGAAAATCAGTAATTCTCATTGCTTCTAGAACAGCTCTCGTACAAAGCGCCTGAAGTTTAGAAATTATGGCGTCTAACGTAATTGTGTAATGAGAAATATGTTCTTTATCATTTTCAAAGTACTACATCAGGGAATGCAATGGTTTCCTTCATCAATTTACCACCAACTTTGACATCTGATGGTCTGGAAGTATTGTTTTAGTGCCCAAAATATCCACATCGTTTTCCAGTGAATCCTTACCCACATGAGAAAACGACATATATTCAAAGAACTCTTTGAACTGTATTGACTGTAGAGTGTACATTAATAGTAATGTCTGATTGAGACCTTTGGTGGACGGCGGCTTAGATGTTCCAAATTAAAATCTTTACTTGAATCTAAATTTAAAAATATTCTAAAAGTTTTAGATAGTTCATTTCATTCCTCTTCTCTAAAAACATCGTGAAAACCTTACTCCCAAATTCTTACCCTCTTAAGGAGATGGATGGCTACAAAAATCCAAACAAAACTAATTTTTCAGATTTTAATGGTTTGATATAATTTATACATTGTAAACATTTTAAGCCATTCCGCATGATATCTATATGAGAAAAAGGATTAAAAAAAAATGAATTTGAATATATAAGGTATAACAAATTTGGTTAGTTTTTGGCTCGCACGGCGTACTCTCAGCTTTGATTGCCTCCTCTTCCAATTTTTTTTTCTTATGTAACGTTTGAACTTCCTTTAAGTTGCAATTTCCATAAAGTTTTCTATTATCTGTCCTATTTTCTCGGTGGCAGATGGTCCTTAATTGACCCCTTGTTTGTTCATTCGCAAAATCTATAGTTTTATCAGATATTTGGTAAGATGATAAAATTTATAAAATATTTCAACAATAAGTTTGAAAGGTTTCACACACTCACTTTGAACGAAGAAAAACCGAAAATTAGATGAACCAATGTGATGAAAATTTACATTTAAAAATATCTTTTAACCGGTGTATTACATTACTGATTTTTCAGAACGTTCAGGAGCTGCTTTGCAATATTATAATTATTTACTAAACTAGTTTATGCTAGTCAGTTTTTTCCCTGTAAGATTTTATCAAAGATAAAGTATGCGTTAATAAATCACAAAATGTTGCAAGTGAGTAAGATTCTTTAAAATAATATTCAGTCAGTTTTTGTGCATATAATATTGTATACGAATGATAATATTGTATCAACTCAATAGAGCAGCATTTACCAGTTAAGTGGTTATTTTATGTGTATGATAATGCACGTATATATTAACCCGATTGATGAGCTGACCGAGTTAGTATAAATTTATTTAATTCCGGCAGCAGTGTAGGTGAAGGTGGAATTTATCAACTTAAAACAATTCATTGAAACGCATTAATTTTAATTTTAACTACCATTATCATATATTTTCATGAATAAAAATGCGTTATCAATCCAATCGCGACATAACAACGGTTTTAATAGTTTGTTTTTTTTTTTGTACCTTCTTCCTTCCATACTCTCTAATGCTCAATTAATGTGCACTGTCCATATGCATCTTATTATATCGTAATATATTATTATATCCTTAGTACGTCTCAAACAATTTTAAAATTGGTACAAAGTATTAAAACTATTTGCATACCATTGTTTTTGGGCAGAAAAAAAACCAACCAATATTTATACAGTGAATCATATATATGTATGTATGTAATCCACTTTCCCACCCACTGAAACGAACAAATCAACAAACAATTTTCGTCATTATTCATCAACATCACCTTCCGAAAAATCATTAAAATCAACTCTACAAACAATTTTCTCCGCCTGTTCAATATATTTCCTAAACATTCCTTGACTTTAATTAACCATCTATACGATAATCATCCGTTGCATCAAATATTTATCTGGCCCAGAAATGAATGAATTAAAGTCACCGCGATCGGGCAAGTAAACACATTCAAAAATACATCAAAGCAAATCGAAATCCTTTAAAATGCTAATGACCAAAGCGCGGGAAATGCTGCATCCCCTCCACCTATGTACCGTGTACACACATAAACGTCGTTCTTCAGTTTACCTTTGTGTCGAAGTCATGTCGTGAAACCGGTAAACAAATAATATCTGAAATTGCTGCAGGAATAAATCTTCCGTTTGCAGCACAGCAGAATGATGATGATGATAGCTGTGGTGACTTAACGATCATTATAGCTTGTTGAATTGATGGGTCCATAATATAGTTCCCATCGTTCATCAATAAAGTGGTTTAAATAAATTGTGTTTTTTTGTTGGAAAAGTATTAAGTCCTGCACGATCTATTGAAATGTTTTTGATTAGCTGGGGGAAGCAGATTATGAACACTTCGCTTATGAAGAAGAGGTAAATATAAATTGATTCCCTACTATAAAAATGAGGTATAATTTTCGCAGAAATAAGTGAACCATTATTGTAATGTATTATCAGTCATTCCAATAAAGATTGAATCATTAATTGTACAAATCTACAAAAAGTGTAGCCAAATAGGGTTTTTTTCCATGATTAATAAATTATTTATCAATGTTGGTGAAAATAATTCGGCGATTAAATACCAATCATGATGATCGGAATTCAGACCAAAACTATAAGATTTAAAAATACAAGTAACTCATCAATATCAATTTAATTCCATAAAAAAATAGAAAACTTCATTAAATAGTTCTGGCAGCACTTTCTCTTCAACATTCTCATATTTTGTATAAACATAATTTTCATTGATCGTGACTAATCAAACGTTTGAGAACTTTTTTGATCATTCACTTCTCGATTTACAGAATTCCGACCATCCTGTGAACGATCTTGAGATGGTCAAACAGTCTTCGCCGAAGTAATGCGTAAACAAATAAATGTTTATGTAATAGTAATCACCCAAAATTAATCATAAGTTTCAATGCATAACGGAAAAGATACAACGAGTTTTGTTTATCCAATGGACCTGTAAATATTTTCACTGAGACTTTCATTTTCCTGTAGCAAATACTGGCAAAGATTTGCTGTAAGCATGAAACTTTTTCAAAGACATATGATGTGAATGAATGACTAACAATTGTCTCTCTAATCTTTTAAGAGTTGGGAATTTTATACATAGTTTGAAATGTTAACAGCGTTTTCTGGTTAAATATATATGTATGTGTAACATTTGAAAATGAATCGAATATCCTCGCAATAGTAACGTTGAAAGTTATTAAATGTTTATACAATTTTCAAATGAAAAACAAAACGAAATTCAACCTCCACTGCCTAATATTTCCACATACAATTTTTTATCTCGATAAAATCAAATTCCAACTCATAGCGTAATCATATCATATCCCTTGATTCCCTTTTAATTCACAAATCAATTGATGGAGCTTAATCTGAGGAATAGCTTCCACCTTGGTGAGCAAATAACAAAACAATCGGCAATAAAGTTCGCTCCGTTTAAATGATGGTCAAATGGCCGGCGCTGAAACGGTCTTTCATTGCACACAGGTAGATCTCATGTATTTTCTTACCAATCCGCTTAATGATATGATGGAGATTAAACTGGTTCAGTATCCTCGAAACGGAGGAATATGCGGGCATTGATTTTGATGCATCTGAGGCTGAAGCTGGTGCCGAGATCCGGTGTTTTTATAAATGTTTTACATTTAAACATTTTATCCTCAATCATAGCCTGCTCGTACAAATTGAATTTGAAATTAGAGTCAACCGTAAACCAAGTTCAATCCGTTAGACGCCAAACTGAACCTGGTGAGAAATAATAAATTTATTTGTCTGTGCCAGAAAACTGTTTTGAGCCTCTGCCATTCTTATCTGCTGCGGACAAAACAATCCGGAAAAGCATTTTACCGTGCTTTCGAATCGTTCTCGAACAGGTCGGTTTCCCGGTAGCGAAACATGCTTTCAATTGTCCTGTGTATTGAACGGGGGCCGAGGCTATATTTATCTATTGTCCCGGCAGATAAATACGGGATTAGTATGAGGATGCATGAATGGATTCCAATACGGAAAAGTGGCGTGTGAATATGCACCACATAATTCCTGTGAGCGCGTCTCTTTTCGTTCGTTTTATTTTACTCGGTTTTCCGTTTTCATAATCGTCGATTCGATCGGGACCAGAAGCAGGAGCAGGATATGCGCGGCCATCGTCGATGCACGATGGCCACGACGGGCTCGTTAAAAGAATGGATGGCATATAAACAACCTGGCGCAAGAATTTGTATAAATCTAATTGTTTTTGTTTACACCGCGTTTTAATCCACCATAACGGATTTGCGATGATAAATTTTATATTGTTCGGTTTTTGGCTATTGAAATCGCCTGTGGAACATGTGAAATATTGCAGGTTATTGTGTAAGAGATGAATGAATAGTTATAAGTTATGTGCAGAGTAATGGATTACAGACCTTTCATTGTTTTCATGAACTCATATTAAAGAGCAATATTAAGGATTTAGTAATGAAAAAAAATGCTTAGAACTTTTTTAAGATCAAATATCACTTCTATTTATTTACAGATAAAAGCATCAACATCAAAACAAACTCCATTATTTTGAATTTGTTGGGGAAGAGGATTCGCATATTCTATTGAATAATCTGCTGTGTCTGCTCACCGGTACATTGACTGCATATGTTAGGGAAACTGTTTGAGTAAACGACTGGAACTAGTATTCTTGATCATGTCACAATCTAATTTTTCAAGTAAATAACTAGTGACGCCTCTAGTAACGTAAATATGGAACAGAGAGCTACAACAATTCTCCTGGATGAAAGCTGACAATAAGCTAAAACACATTGACTGCAAAATTTCGAAGGGGGCGGCGAATTTCAATGCAGGTTTTCGCATTCGAATGTGGTGAATTACATTGGCAGCGAAAACTTCGCTGTCAATGCACTGACGAATGACAGTTACATCCATGGTGGCAACCAAGGCGCCAAACTAATTCAATTTTTTTTTTGGTTTGGCAAATCCTGTTCTACGAGGATTTAGTTGGCTTATCACAATACATAGCAGCCATCGTTTGTCTATACCACCAGACCATTCCACCCAATTCAAGCAGACTTAATTCAACCTAGCATCACCGCTAGCGAAACGAAAAAATTAGAAATTAGGCAAACTCTGAAGCTGCGAAAATGTTGGCCGGTGGCAATGTGGGTATTACCATAAAAAACCGTACATTTGAATTTTAGACAACAAATTTCTCCGCCAAATTCGCAGTTTATGTGTTTAAAGTGAATGTCATTTAGTTTCTGACGGAATGTCGATTGGAGAGTGGCCTAAAGGAGAACGGCTTGTTATAGATAATGTGCCGAGAGATATTAGTTGCGTTTCTAAAAAAAACGGAACGAAGTGATTTTATAATCTCCACCACTAAAAAAAAGCAAGATGATTATTCTCAAAACCGTTGCTGGTCTCGGGGTTTTAGTTGGTAACGACCTCATTCACGATCAATGTATATCAGCATAGATTTATTAGCACTAAGCTAACTCAAATATTACTGGTGGATCACCAATGACTAGATTTGAACTAAAGATACGTTTTTGAGACGTCGTCAACTCTGCTTGCTAAGGCACCAGTTCGTAGCAGTGATCTACTGCCCGCGGGTTCGAATCCTGCCGTTTGTCTGCCGTTGTATTAAGTCGTCTTAAGTTGTCTGAATAACCGGCCACTGGGTATAATGCCAGCGCTCCATTAATTAAGTGTCACATTAAAGCCTATAATAGCGCGGAAAGTGGGATATTTTTCGATGGGAGAGAAGGGTATAATGTAGAAGGTCTACGGATGAATTGGTGCCTGAAAAGAGGCCGCGCCAAAAAAAGTACGTTTTCCAATATGCATATATTTTTCCATATTTAAGCACTTCGTAATAAAAGCTGTGCGTGCTATAGTATTTAAAAACAATTTAAGAACATTGGATGCATGCCAAATAGATTTAATCTTCATATATTTAAAACAAAAATCTTGAGGTTCATTTTCCGAAATATTTTAACACTAGTATCGCATAAATATGGCCTTGTTTTTTTTTTAAATTTTATACTGTTTTTAACATTCTTAAATTCAATATTTGACTTGTGCTCGGGATGACTAAAAGTCACTTTAAGCTCAGAGCAAACACTTGGCACAGCAACATCTTCATTGAATTCCGCAGCTTTGTGCTAGTGAGGAGCAGCTTTATGCCATACTAAACTCAGCAAAATATGTTTCCGAGAATCAATATAATAATATTTACTTGTTTACGAGATGTGAAGTCTTCCACAAATAAAATAAAATTTTATTTAATGTCAGTAATTTGTATAAATATTGTGTAAACATTTCTTGCATTCAACGAAATACAATTTTTAATTTACCTTATTTCAAGGAAATAATTTTCCTCAAATCTAGTAAATTATGTCTACGAATTAAGTAAATTATATCTACAATGCGAACATGTTTTTACATGTTTCAACATCAACCCCGCTTCAATGTTCGACGAAAAAATTAATAGTTTTTATGATTTCTGTTAACTTTTGCTTTACACAAATGAGAGGTCGGTAGCTTAGCTCACTAATTCGCCAGTCCGAAGCAGCGATCTACTGCTCGCGGGTTTGAATTCCGCCGGGTTCATGGTCGTATTTGTTCGTCTTAAGCTGTCTTAACAGCTGGCTCCATTGATTTAGTGTCACATTATGGCTTTAAGTGGCGACTAAGGCATAAATAACACTAGCGCTTCAGCAAATAGGAATAAATGTGGCACTTAAAATAAAGAATAATGGAATAATTGATATCGCCTTCTCCCATATGTGTCTCCTTACCGCCATAGCTAAGCATTCGCTTCAAAAGGAGTCAAACTATATTGCTTTAGCCCGTGAAAATATTTTTTTTCATTTGTTTTTAGTTTTTCACTCCCTTCAAAGTAAGCTGCGTTTTTAAAATGAAGAAAGGCAGAGTTTTTGCGTGTCAACGACATGCAATGTTCTCAAGCGGTCCCCTATCTAAGTAGTAACCGCGTCTAACAGTGCTCTAACAGTGCTGATCGTAGGAGAACCGATTGATGTCAGATTTATAGCAACATTTCCTTGAAACTATACCAAATTTTACTCAGGGCAAGTTCAATATCATTTCTTTGAAATGAATAAATTCCTTTCTTTCGACTGAGTAAATATTTCTTTGGCGCAGAATCATTACCAATTTTTTTTGATACAGTGTTCATTTTTCCTCAAAAAATTGAAGTATTTTTCTGAGTGTAGTTGTAAGCATAGCCAACGGAAGATATTGTCTATAACTTTGTGATGACGAATCTTGTCGACGGTCGGAAGAAATCCAAAAAAAAAAAACCGTAGGAACATATTTTTTGTCCTTGTAAGCTAATTTGATTTTAAGAATATTACGAAAGATCTTAAGTTTTTTGTAAAATACTGTATGGAAACCCCAATTTGATGGCTAGTTATCAAGTTTTGGCTTAATGAATATCTTGCTTCAATGCCAACTACTTTCTCTACTGAAGACTTTTTGCAAGCACCTTTGAAGTAGACGAAAACTGCAATCTTGTCAGTAGGATTTTATTTACAATGAGTAAATTCCACCCTCTGAAATCTTGTGACTGTTGTGCTTTTTCAATCAACAGGAATATGGCTGATTCTCAAAGCAGCGTCAAAATAATTTTTAGGAGGATTTGGTACACGAGGCAACAGCAAAAACAATTCGAAAACTTGTTCCAGGTGGACTACGAAAGCTATAGCTTTCTCTTCGTAGCTCTGCACCTAAGCACCAAAATGAAAAATCTGATGTACGCTTTTTGGTTTTTTTCCATAACTTCTATAGAGATTAGTCTGACGGTTAAGTGTTTGTTAAGATTTTGAGATTAATTTTGAACCATATCTGCTACTTCAATAAGCCCTTTAGTAAAACTTAGATAGATGGTCCCCAGCGAAAAACGTTGTTGATAATTTTTTTAGTTTGATTACTACGTCGTAAAATCAATCACCTGATGATAGACAACCTGCCCTTGTGATAGTTTTTGATTCCTGGTCGCTGGTAAAGTTTTGCTGGTTTGCTGGTTTACCTCTGCGGGAAGTGCAGTTTTTATTTGAAATAGGCGGGCAAACTTTCTACCCTCTGAAATGTTCTGTTTTTATAGCAGGATGTACAATTTTCCGTAAGATTGTCTTGATTGTCGTGAAAACATTTTGTATGATGATCTCTTCAAGTAGCATTAGAGCTGAACAGAGTTCTATTAGGTTTCATAGAGCTGCAATGGATTTGGCAATTGAAATTCATTTCCCAATTAAAATTCATTCATTTTTGCAAAATTCATATATTGTTTCTGCTTCTGGAAGTCGTGATTATTGGTTGAAGAACATTAAAGCGTAACTACTTCAAGAACAAGTGCTTAAAATAATCTTTTGTTATCATCCGATTGAATCTCAATATGTATTTTTATGTAAACAGCGTATGCATCCATACACTCAGAGAAAAATCGTTGTATGAATAAAAAAAATAGATATGAATCAAATATGTTCAAATATGATTTGGCGTTATATACGTTTCTCTTTAATTCAAATAATATGCCTTCATTTTAACTACGCTGTAACAAAGTGGTCTTGTTTAGCACAAAATGTTTTGTTTTACATTAAATGATGAAAATTATGATATGAAAATATCATTTTTAAAATAAAGTGGTATCATTTTTATTGAATGTGGGCGCTTATTTAATTCAAATAAGATTTTTATTTAAAAGTTTTTCAACTTTTGATTTAAATTTGATTCTACTAAATTCTAAGGTGAAATTTTTTTGAGGGTACTCTTTCTTAGCTAGTAGGCGTATCTCTAACACTGCTGTGAATTGAAAAAATGTGAAACTTTCGGTTATGTCTTCAGAAACAAATCGAATTGATATTTGTCTGTCTTTTTGTTGTTGCTCAATATGCTGTTTTTTTTTCATAATATACACCAAAGGCTGTTTTAGATTTTCTCTCTCCATTCAATGATTATCCAGCAATATTTGATTTTTATGCTGTAATATGCATTACGAAACTACGCAATAATTTTGTCATACCAAATTTTCGAGGGCATCTTCATTTAATTTTTTGGGGTTTCGCTATAGAGCATGTTCCGAACTTTTGCATGATAAACACTCCTTCCTTTCCCGAAAATTCTTTAGGCAATAAAAAATATTTGAAAATATTGATTTTAAGGCGATAATGTAAAATGATTATCTAAGGTTGTCCAGACTGGCTGTAGTAAATTCCATGGGCCTCTTCAGATTTTGCCATGAATAGTTTGTTGCAAGATTTTCATCCAAGTCATGTTTCTAATTTACATCATTGTAGTGGTATTAAAAAAAAATTGCCAAAATTGTTCGAACGTGAAAAGCACAACTACTGTATGATCTATAATATGCTTTCATGTGCAAAATGATTTTATCAAATCGGTTACTCAAATAAATTTCTTGATAAATATTTAATATTGTCCTCCAAACTTTTCTTTTTCTTTGAACCTCTCTCGCTCCCAGTTGTCATTTACCTTCCTTTTACCACGTCAAAGCCATAAATTAACAACTCAACACCTAAGCACGATGAAGACAAGACAAACCATGTTGGGAGCGAAAAAATACTAGGAGAATATGAATCTACCTCCGCCCCAAGTGCATTGATTCCACAGCCAGCATAAAAATGCTGTAAAGTCTCAGGATTTATGACACACTCCGGTCCATAGAGTACTAGTCGAGATGATCAATTTTCAACTTTCCTGGTGCGGAGATTATTGGGCTCGGATTACTACGGATAGTCGCACTCTCTTAGGCTTCGTTCGGCTCTACATGCATGTATATCATTCGAGATTTCCACCTCCGGATGATTTACATATCTTCGTAGGTTTGAATTTTTACACGATTTTTTAACGAATGGCTCCAGCTTGCAGCTTTACATCTCCATTTCATTTCCTTGTAGGACGGAAATTCTACGACAGGACGAAAATGAGATATAACTGAAACGATTCGAGAGCCGGGTAGTCTCAGATGGCGATTGAAAGTGTTGACGCATTTATAGTATCTATTAAAAGAATCGTATTTTGATTAAAAAAGCAACGTTATCCTGGTGCAATGGTACTGAAGTAGGAGCCTTATGCATCATTTTGAGCTAAATTTCTAAATTAAACATGGCGATTGTCCAGAATTCCTACGGCTGTATTAAATATGTTAGTTAAATGTCAGAGTACATCTAGCTTGGCAGCCCCAACTTTCAGTTTTGGTTCTAACTGAAGACCACTACCTACATGTCATCATCAGATTTATATGATTCGTGTGTGTGGTTTACGTGTGGTACAAGCGCTCGAATTTCGGGTTACTATGAATTCACTTAAATTACAAAGAATTATGCGAATGGAACCTAACATTGTCATGTAGAATGCATAATTATACGTTAAAATGCGGCCAGGCCGGAATATACATATATTTCAAAAATCTGCAGAAACTTTATCAAACAAGAGTGTCACAGGCTTCAGAGCTACGAAAACAGAGCAAATAAGTCAAAATTTGAGTTAATGAGGTGAATAATAGCGGTGGAAAGCCTTAATATTTTTCAGTGAATTGATTACTGGGGTCGAAACGATTAAAATACCTGCTTGCGCAGATACAAAGGTTAGATAAAGATCGTTTAAAGATAGCCTCTCATTATCCCCTATTGAAAGTTTGAAATTAAGAGGGTTAATTGTATGCTAATTGAGAGCACATCGGGGTTTTTGATGTATGTGCACTTGTTACGTAACTCACTACTGAATCTATTTAGTTTTGTTTAAAACTGAATACAACTACGTTATGGTTGCAGGATAAATTCCTGTCATTTGCAAGTTTGAAGAGCGTTTTCACACATGAGCTATTTCGAAGCTATCACTGTCTTCTGGTCGCTGAAGCGAATGAGGTGGTTTGGAGATTAGAGACATTGTGTCATTTTCACTGAGAAAAGCTTGCAATTTCAATGGCAGGAAGTAGAAGCTTCGAACGTAGCATGTATGCTGGTGACATATTTTAGTCACTTTCCAAATAGTCGAAATAATATTGTAGACCTGAAATTAGTGAGTATATACATACATATGTGTGACGCTGACAGATAAGAACTTTGAAAATTTCAGGAGTCATAAGTTTAGAAAGCTGTGGATACCCAGATCAAATGGAAATATTGCCTGGTAGTCGAAAAAAGTCCTTTAGTTGGTTTATATGCGTAGAAAGTTCAGATGGTATGGCATGCTTTGGCTACAATAGTTTTGACTACAATCTCAGTGCTTTAAATATATTACAATGTGAATTGGCATTAGTATGCTCATAAAACAAATAAAGGACAATCAATTAACCGTAGGTAAGGATGTTCCGATACTAGTAGTAATGATTTAGACCTTCGTTTTAATTTCAAGTATTACCAAGGTGTCATAATTTCAAGTACTTACTTGGAACCGGAAAAAGTATTCGCATCAAAAAAAACTTCCTGCATAAGAACAAACTGTAACTTAGCAAACTTTGCTACAAATTTATATATCCTACAAGTGATACATAATAGTGCTCCTTTTGTGTATCACCTTATTGTGGTACATTACATACTTGTGCATTGCAAGATTTCACACTAAGAAAAACTGGAAAACAGTATGAAGATTATTTCAAAGTTGTGGGCTCGTTCTTTACGACATTGATAGATACCCCCTAAATAACTGAGATGGAGGTGCTGGTTGGTCTTCTACCATCGTAGAAGACTTCATGGCCAGCGAGTTTTCAAACTTGCTCATAGCATCTCCTGTCGCTATCAGCTCCAGAAAGATGATTAAAACGTCAGCTAAAAGTCCGATTGCGGTCGTGTCTTGGGGTAAGATGACTTTACCGAAACCACATAAATGAAGAAGACAGCTACGGTTAGTACTGTCTTCCAACCGAAGGCAAAAAGTTAATGCTTCCTGGTGAACGTTTATATTTAGAGATATCGCTGTAAAGCAGTGAGGATCTGGTTACCTCCGAGATATCCTTGCTGACTAGTTCAGATCTTCACTTCAGCTTACCTTCCTTTTAACTCCCTACTCTCGTCACTAGCACAAGCGCTAAAAGAAGCTAGAGCCAACAGCTTCTTGACAACAAGGCGACAAATGAATGCCTTCAAGGGAGTTAACGAACTGTAACAAGATAGGCTTTGCCTGCAAGCTTATGTCAATGACACAGAGAGCTTCTCTGGAAGAAGCACGTGGAAGTGAAGCTTACTCAAGCTTTGATTCTTTTGGGTAGTGCAAGACACCTAAAGTGTGAAGTCTCATATAACTATGCAAATCTGCATAATCTGTGATGATTTTCATTCACAGACATTCATGGTTTTTTCCTTAGTGCAGATGGCCAAAAAAATCCGCTTACCAGATCCCCAAATGACCATGAAGTATGTTAGGTTTGACTCAGCATAAAACAGACAATCTACAAGGCAACGAAGCTCCAAGTCGGTACCCCCCTGAGCACTGCCGGTCGTGCTCTCTCACTTATAAGTAACCACGGACTTCAAAAACTTCCACAGGCTATGGGTCTGTAAGGCAATTCTCCTCCCGCTTTAGGCGCAGTACTTTCTCAACGGATGTTGAAACAGCGCACCATTTCTCTTCGTTTCGCAGTATTGCACCCACAATCGTATGAGGCGTGGCCAAGCCAAGCGTGGAGTCCTCAAACTTACTAATTGACGGAGTGCCTCAAACTTACTAAACGACTGCACTTAAAGAATGTGTGCTGAAAATCATTGAGCTCAGTCACACTGTTCTAATTAAACCACTATAACCACTAAACCATAAAATATTCTAAATACAGCCAATTCTTCAATTAAACACTGTCACTGATTAACGATTTAACAAATTTTTTATTCTATTGGAATTTCAATTTTTCAATAAATGTATAAATTTTTCTAACAATCAATTTCTTTCTGCACCATCTAAATTCAAAGTCAACTGTTAAGTGAAAATTTCGGTACTTTCTTTTTCTATACAACTTTCTCTTAATTCTCTTATTATATTTCCAGTTTTACCAGTATTTCTTTACTGTGAATATCAAGTAAAAAACAATTGTGAATGGACATGTAACATATAGTGCCAAATGACAACTGTCAAGTGACAATTGTCAAAATCATCAAAACAATCATCAAATACAATGTTGACTTTAGATAAGTATATATTTTTACTAATTTTCGAAGAAAAGTAGTATTAAACTCGTTTCGCCGAAAATTCATATTTCTTTATATATATATATATATAATTATATATATATATATATCATCAAAATGATTAAGGGAGATAATCTCTGGAGTGGCCGATCCGATTGAGCTGAAACTTTCGGAGAACGTAGATGTATTTAGTAGGTAGGCCCACAGCTTGCTGAAATTCAGATATCCTAAACCTTTTGGCGGTGGCGAGCGTTTTAGTGTATTTTGAGGTACTCCTATATTTCCAAGCAGCGTGAATTTTTGTTCAAAAAAAGTTTTGGGAATGTAAACTTATTATGTTCTTAGCTTGTTTATGGTAAAGAATTGGAAATTTTGAGCCGTGTGTGGGTGCAGCGTGCCTAAAAGTAGGCAAGGATTTTTTTTCAAATTTTGATTTGTCATTACTTCTGAGTAAAACATTGGATCATCGTAAAATTTGCTGTGCGTATTGATGTTGACTAAAATTTAGTACACATGGATTTTCAAGGTAGCGCGGGCAACCCTGTAGCTGCGGCAGGCTCTTGAAACAAAATCTTTCAAGTCATTGAACCTCCTGAAAATTTTTTGATTTTTGACGAAAAATTCAAATCATTGATAAATCTTAACGTTTGTGCATCATATCAATTTGAAATTTTTAAAATTCCGATTTGCGCAAGAACGGCAACCCATCACTAAATTACCTCTATTTTCAGCACTCGAAAGTTCTGTTCACGAGAACTGACGACTGGATTATCTGATCATAATGAAATTTAAAGGACATGTTGGTATTAACTAGGACCAGGTCTGATAGAAATGATTTTGAAATGCGAGCAACTCTGTGGCAGTGGTGCCATCTTGAAAAATCACTCAGAAAAAAAACAGCTTTTTGGCCTATAACTTCCGATTCAGCCATCAGATTTAAACAAAATTCACACAATATTTGGATCTTACTTAACCCTCCCCAGACACACTACAATTCGAGCACCTCCCTAGACACACCTGGGTCTATGGAGTCCTGCCGTTTTTTTACCACACTTCGAATCGTTTTAAAATCTGAAAAAATTCATGAAGGTAGATCGATATCTATAGAAAAAGAGCGTGCATTAGGTGATGGATATATATGAATTTTTATTATTGTTATTTAATGGAAATCGACACAAAACACGAGAAATACTCGTATTCACTTAAAACATCATAGCTTTTTGTTAAATAAGTTTAAGAAAATTCTACTGTACGAAATGTTTCTTGACATATAGTAGATGAAAGAAAAAAAGGACATAATGAAACTTCGAAAAAAGTATAATTATTATGACAAGAGAAAAAGTACAATTTTTTTAGAGTCGAAAATTCGTTTGAAATTACAATTTTTGGTTTGAAAGTAATGTAACTCAAAGTTTTATACGTTTTTGTGTTATTTATTATTACTTACACTTATTCTTATTAAAATAAATAAAGTAGCTGAACAAAATTACAAAATGCATTCATTGCATACATGAAGCTTGTGTTCTTCGCAAATTTTTATTTCTTCGCTGGTTAAACTAAGTGCTAACGTTTCAATAAATTTATATCTTCCCAATGCAGTGTTCGCTTCATTAAAATTGTACAAAATGTTACAATTAACTACCGCTTGATCTAATATACCGAAGAAAAGCTTCGAAGAAAATGCACACTTTTATGCTTCCGTAGACACACATGGGTCTTTGGTGTCCGCAGCCAACTTTGACAGCTCAGCAATTCACGAAGAACGGAGGACCGAGCGTGACGTTCACTACGCCAGTTCCGGATCCAAGTACAATTTTTTAAGCGGAGGTTAGAACCCGAAATATTGACGTACCTGTGCGCCCTGACGATTTTCAAAAACGTCCGGACACCAAAGACCCAGGTGTGTCTAGCGGGGGTTAAGATAACATTTGGTGAAAATTTGGCTGAAAATTTAGAATAGGGTTGCCAGCTATGGTAATTTTTGTCTCCTAAATCTTGCAAATTTGCTCAGCAAAATAAAGCTTTTCTCCCTATAACTTCCGGTGCAGTCATGATATCAAAATGAAATTTATACAGTAAAAAGATTTTGATGTGAGCCAAATGTCATAGGAATTTCGCACAAAAATCGTGGAAGGGCTGCCAGCTATGACCATTTTTGTAATTTTTTAGAAAATTCTTTACTGCGCGATTATGACATTAGATTTGCAAATGGGAACGATCCTGCAATGAAAATTAACAACAAATATTCACGCTTTAAAAATTTGAAAAGTTTTGAGGGTGGTAACCCTAAAATTTTATTCCGCCGTATAACTTCTAGCGCAGTGATTCAATCGAAACGAAATTTACTGGTTGGGTTTAACTTAACGTCAAGCAGATTTGGTATATATTTGGCTTTGCTGCTGACACAGGGTAACCAGCATTAGCCACTTTCGTAACTATTGCATCAACAGATGCTTCAAATTACATACACATATGCAAAACATTTGCAATAAAACTAAGAAACCAATTTTTACATTTTCCGAGTTTTGAACATTTTTCGGATGGCAGCCTCAAACAACGTTTAACCGCTGAAGCTTTCGATGAAATCCTCCGATGAGAACGAAATTCAAAGGATAAGTTGATTTAAGTATGAGCTTGTGAAGGTTAATTTATTGCTGCTTCGTTGGGAAAATGTTGCCAGCACTGAACATTTTCATCATTTGTGTTACAGTTGAGTTCTGTTGCTTTGAACAAGGAATGGTTGATATGATTCTACAAAAAAGTGTGTTACGTCTTTCCACATTGTCACTCAAAGACAATTTCTTCGAAAATTAGTTTTCCAGCGGTTCAGGTGCGCTAGAGTTTTTTATCGTTGAATTCGATTCTTTTGTTGTTTTTCGTTTCAGGTTCCTCATCAAATATCTCATCGAATACTTTGTAAGCTTGCCTGGCAAAGTTCTGAAGATCGACTTATAACGTGGTGTATTTAAAAGAAGTTCGCGCTCACGTATCGGTGAACTCATGTAATTTATCGAAAAGTTGTAATATGAATCCATAAGCAGCACCTCCGGGATATGAGCATGTCAATATAAATGATTGTGATGAATCGTTTGGAATTCGATCCACGGTCGACTGGAACGGCGACCGTCTGGACGATTCGGGCACTCCAAAACATTCAATATAACATTATCCTTCGGATCAACGTTAAAATATCCTTTCGACATCGTCGACAGACGCGTGATTAAGCTGGGCATGGCAGTCGGCAGTAATTCACATAATACGGCGAAATGGTCATATCGTTGCCAATCAGTCAGAGCAATACCCTGAATTCCTTTCGAGAATCGCTTTTCTTCACCAGCAATGACCGCCAGCCATCGTAAATTGTTTTCCAAGTGTTGCTGTATTGGCGGTGTTTTGGAGAGGCCGCCGTCGCGTCGCAACACACACAGTACCAGTAGTAGGGTGTGATCACCTTATCTATTCTGTTCAATAATTTCCTGAAATAGCCGTACCCTGTCAAGAATTAACAAAGGTAAAAGTTGCTACGTGGCTACGGTTAAGCCAAGGTTCAATAAAAACAATAAGCTTAGCCACCCAGCACTCTTTATCACTTTCACTCCAACGTACGAGCGCGCCTCAGAGGCTTAAGCGAAAAAGGTACTTTTCCTTGTGTTCTTGCGGTAGTAGATCGATCGGATCTACTCCCGTTCGTGGTGTGGAGGGCTGTTTGGAAGCTATAGCATGCTCGCAAGAAGCAAGCCACGCTGCAAAGACTATATTTGCTTGGATGATCAAACAATATTTTTTTTTTTAGAATGAATCTGCAAAATTTAATGGTTCATCCTTACTTCAGGGCTAAGATGCTCCAGGTTAACAATTTGACAAGAACAATTGAACAATTTAGCTTTATCGAACATGATCTAGAGCTCCTTTTGAACGGCGAAAATTGTCAGTAAATGCAATAATCGATCATTTTGAGGACAAATGAACTCCAAAGGAGGTGAAGAGCCCGACAAAGTAGGAGGTGAAGAGAATCGGTGCTATAGTGGTACCTTTATACAGGCCATCAGATACCTGAGTGAACTGAGTTTTCTAACCGTAGGACTATGTCCATAGGAGGTGAGACTATGTACATGGGAGCCAAAACTATGTGCCAAGCAGAAAATCCCTTACTACATGGAAAGTACTCTGCTCGTTGGTTCACATTTCAACAATACATTTCAAAATCAAACAAGAGAGCAATAGTTTTCTTGGCTGTTTTTTTTTACTGATTTTGATAAGGATTTCCGTAGTATCAGCAGTGATTTTATTTGACATGTTTTAGACGCTACATAGAATATCAAGGTGACACATAATATTAATTGTGCTTAATCGACATTGTGTTGATTTCAACCAATTTTTTTATAAAAGCCAACTCGAGGAGTTCCCATCACAACTAATTTTATCTTCAAGTAGGCCGATTTATGCTGATCTAACATTCATCCGTATCTCTCTGTTGCGAGCTGTTTCTAATAACAACATACAAATTTCTGGCCGGTTACTTAAATCTCTTTAATTATAGATCAACCAAAAGTAGATAACTGGCACAAAGACTTCTTCGTTCAGCGTCAATCCACCTAAAGACGAATGACTACTTAGAACTCGTATTTTGGCATTATGCACGAATAAAAGAAGTACATGCCGTTTCGTCGAATAAACGAAATTAGTTCATTCCGAGCAGTATTTGAATGCGAGTGACGCGGCATAAAAGGGTTTTGCAAGATGGAAATTTTCTTTAGGTAGTTAGTCGTTTCGTAATGGAATGAGAAAAAATTAACGAAAGGAAAACATTTTCACTCATTAAATATGCAGATTGGAAAATGCTTCTGGCTTTAGCATGGATGGCATCTGTTGGTACCTATCGTCTTTTTCCGAAATTGTTAAATGAAAATGTCGCCAGAAAATCGTGCTACGACTGCTCGTCGTCAATCCTACACTTTTCCTTCAGCGATTCGTGGTATTTTCATTGGAACTTTCTTAAGAAAATGTTGTTGTGAGAGATACAGTGTGCCGTAGAATTTATTTTTGCATGAATTAAAGTAAAAAAGTTGTTAAGCTAATTTTATTTGATCTTTTCCTGTCCCGCCAATGGGTATCACTGCTATAGGAGGGAAAAAGTAAGTGTGAAAGCTCTTTTCTTTTTTGAAGTTCTTATCCACAGAATCTAGAAAATATTTTTCAGGAAAACGTAGCATAGT
Organism: Nemotelus nigrinus; assembly: GCA_947369275.1. Lineage (NCBI taxonomy): Eukaryota > Metazoa > Arthropoda > Insecta > Diptera > Stratiomyidae > Nemotelus > Nemotelus nigrinus. The sequence goes on from OX376374.1 coordinate 110,806,133, forward strand.
AACTCAGTATGTTACCAATATCAAAACAATAATTTTGATTCAAGCTTACTGTCTTGAAAACTAGCGGACATGTAACGAAGTAAAATTACTAAGTCCTATTACTGTACTCATGCTCCAGGACTATTCACGCAACTTTTATATTTTATTTAGAGCTTTACGGGCTAATTCTTCTTAAGGGGCTTACCTTTTATTTTACAGACAATTTAAATATGTACAAAAGCACAAGTTAAACACAACTCAAGAAGCAAGGTTCCTTCGCACCGGCAAGAAGAAAGCAACCTTCTCAAGAAGACGTTTCGCAAAAAAAGAAACTCTCGATTCTTTGCATTATGTGTTCAGCTTAGCGAATACTACCGAAGTCAACTCGACTCAAAGAAGTCCTTGTGTTCAGTATGCACGGTGAGAGTGAGACTGTCGTGCTCACTGTATTTTCTTGTCCTCAATGAACTTACGAAGTCGAGGTATGGACTATGCCTGTCGACGTCGTATGGCAAGAAGTGTATCATATAAAGTCTATTAATCGTCGTCTTTTGGATGCTCTTTAATTTGCATTTTAATTTAAAGGTAAACAGTGAGCGGGTTGCGGAAAAGTTTTAAAGGGAAGATTGCTTGTTTCTTAATTAATTGATCCAGCGATTGTGGAACGAATGGTTTGCTGTTGTTGTTTGTGATGAGGAAATTATTTTTTAGGGATTTCGATTTATCGTGTGTATTTAGTGATGATTGGAGGTAAGTTTTTGACTTTAAAAGTATTATAGATGTCCCTCTTATAAGAAAACAATTCATGGATAAGTAATTTCAGGTTTTTTTAAACTGTAAGTAAACTCAAAATAAAATTGGTTACGGAAAAAAATGTATCAGTATGCCGCGGTGAGTCAAATGAGCAACAAATTACTAATGTAATTCAAGTGAAAGTTTTCAAATTTTGAGTAATTGAATGTTGAATGGATGCTGAATAACATAAACAATATATGAGATACGACAAAATTCCAAAATGTCAAAGTTGACGCAAAGTAACAAAGATTTGCACCTCCAAGTGGTGAGTAGGTAAGTCTCAGGTAAATCAGGGCTACTGCTGCTAAGAATCTAAAGGGCATATGAAAGGATATGTTTTTCATGACTTGGGTCTCTCGAATTAAATATTTAGAAAACAAAAGGAAAAATAGTCCTGTAAACATGCTCCGCCTAACCATCATCTAGAAATAGCCTGGTTTTTTTTAACGACCGACTTGTAATAAAAGAGTAAAGTAAGGTTTAAAAAACGCGGAACCTCTACCAGACAATTGTTTGCTTGTTTGCCAAGAATTTTTAAAGAATTACTCCTAGGGTCTGCTTTATAGGTACTGTTGGTTGATGCATTATCCGTATTCATTCTAAGACAAATATGAATGGATCTACCGTATTTTAATTTGTCAGCTGTTTGCATTTAAAACAGTGTAAAAAGTATCCGCACTTCTACCGACTAGACTGTTAATAACGCTCAAAACGAGTTTTGTCAAAACAGAGCTCATAAATTCACTTGCGTTTTTGAGGAAGGCTTTCGAAAAACGAATTCAAAAGCATTTCTTTACTGCTGTTGGAAGAAGTAGTATCATCTTATACTTTCAGTTTGGCGTTAGCAGTTACCAAAGTGTTATCCCTTCTTAACAAAAATACCGCTGTTATGTCCACTATGAACATCGAAAACACATTCAATATTTTATGGCATTAAATTTTATTGCTTTAAACGCAGGTATTCTAAATTCCTGACCAAATGCTTAAAAGGTTTATCTCTCAGCACATGGTTTTTTTCATTGCAAATCGCTCGTTTCAAATTGAAATAAATAGCTGAAAGTCTTCAAGGGAGCAAATATTAGTAGAAGTTCATCAAGGCAACTGTAATAAACTTACAATTCTTTCAGGGTTTATTTGCATTTATTCTTATTATTTCAACTCTAACCCTGAATTTCTTACGTGATTAAACTGTTTGGCCAACAAACTGGTAAGGTTTAGTACTTTGCTACTAGAAGTTTCATACCCTTTTTCATAGGAACACCGAAGTTATTGGTATAACTAGCCATTAAGCAAAAATACCTCGAGTATGTTAATAAAGAACTCTTGAGCTGAAAAATCATCCTGTCTAACCGTGTGACAATCCTGAATATCCATGAGCAAAGCTCACAATATGCTGCTATTAAAATTAAATCGTAGTCTTCTTCGTGTCAAGTGGTCGTTCTCACTAGCCACTGCCTCATGGGATGACAAGCATAACGGTTGGGCGTTAGTTTCGACGATTTTTATCACAGCTTTGGCTCAGAATAAGAAGAAGAATCTGTCCTCTACTTATACGAGGAGCCAGGAGCTTTGACTGATCTAACGTTTTTCAACTGGTCTTTTCTTTTTGGACTAATTTCCAGCAAAGGGATTTCCAGAGTACAGTGACTAAAGCGGAACACATTCATGGTCATTCACCAAGCACCTACTGTCTTTTGTCGGTCTTTCGGGAAGGCTCTCTAATTGACAGCCACATCACCTAATCTAACGTAACTCTGAATCAATGCTGTAAACGCCACAGCTTCACATTGAGTATTTATACCAATACTACTTATTTATACCAATACTATTTTATATCAATACTACTTACTTAAATAGTTAAAATTAAAGCCGAGAAAACCAAGATAAATTTTCATGGGATTAAGAGAAATAAATTTCTCCCGCAGCGAGTTCCAATTTCTAGGACTAAAATTACCTTGACAAGAAGAAATAATTCATTTTAGTCTCTGTCCTCTGATAAGTCGAAAATAACAACTGAACTTTAATGACAAAATATTGACCACTAAAGCAATGATTAAACCAGTAACTTTTTAAAGTGGCATATTTTGGAGTCCAATTGCAGCGTCTTTGATTGGTCAGCTTCAATGACGCCAACATAAGACCCTCATATAAATCATTATATTTTTTAATTTTAATTTTAGCCTTTTTCAAAGTATAAGCTTAAATTTTTTTCATTGCTTTTGGGCTATTTACTACCATAAACAAAGTACTATTGTGAGCGCTCACGTTTTCGTTGAAAAAAGCATTAATTTCGGCTGGCACATTTGGGCATCAAATTTCCTTAAATCACATCATCCACTGCTTCATTGTTTGATTTGACGATGACGATAAACGCATTAAAATGCTGAAGTTTTTGCAACCTTATATCTCGAGAACTATTAGTTCCACGTGAATTTCATTTCAAGCATACTCATATGTGCAGATTTATTTACCTATTTAAAACTTTTCGTGCTCTTTGATTTTTCGCGCACACAATTTTGTAATTTACTTTGGGCATTGTGTTTCAAATCCTCCAAGAAACACCATTCCACCGAAAAATATTCACTTGAATTCTTTGCCAGAACGGTCTTTTTTGTCTTAAATAACTGGAGTAATATTTATTTAAAGCCAGATATGTTTTTTCAAAGAAAATTTTCAGCGTCGAATTTTATGATGCATTAACTTTTAGCTCCGAGCTACCTTAAACGTATGTGATGAAACACACAAGCAAGATTGCAACAAACAATTATTAAATAAATTTTGCCAAATACACTTAAAAGACTAAAGAGATATAACTATACATCTTATTTGAACAAGCTCCAATAAAGGTAATCGCCATTATTTGTTCAAATAAGTACGAAAAAATCCACTCTCTTGCCACAAATCACTCTTCTACGACGCAGACGAATTCCACCTCATTTATTTCACATTGTGTATCTATTATCCAACCACAGGATCAACAAAAACAGCAAACCACAAACTCTCAACTAAAACATTATAAGAAGTGGAATGAATCCCCGGTAAAACTGCATACCGGTCTCCGTCAAATGAAATTTCGTTTTCCGTATCTTTTTGCAAGGCTCAAAATAAGACGTCTACGACGACCATGATATCATACTGATTACAGTAATTGATGGAGTTAGGGCTTAATTAAAAAGACGTACGGCGTACGTGGGATATCGTAAATGGAACAGATTTTATTAAGAGACGCCACACGGTGGCGGTGGCGATGACGGTGGTGGCAGTGGCGGCATTATGGTGACTGGCTCCTGATCTTGGTCCTTGTCTTAGTTCAAAGCACTTGCCTTTTGTGTATCCTTGGAATATAGTAGTAGTCTTCGCTCGTTCTAAGGATTCCTGTGTTTCTACGGAGGTTGTTATTAAGATGACATTTAATGTGTTTTCGTGTTATTTCAATTAAGGAGTAAACATAATTAGTGGGTAGCTTTTCTGCTGATCTAAGAGGTAAAGAATGATATACGTGAAATATGATAGATGGCAAGAAATTCGGAAAATGGACTCGGGCTCCATAAAAAGATACTTAGGTATGAGAAAAGTGGAAAAAAGCAAAACTTCACAGACTGAGAATTGAAGATTGTGTTACCGAATAATAGGAGAGCAGAAATGCAAAGCTGCTAAGACTCTTATTTTAAAGGCAAGGTAAAACTATTTTTTTTCTTTCAAATATTTCAATTTTTCTCTATGTGTTAACAACTGAACACTTATTTCATAAAAATGTAGAAATTACAATAACTGTATTTATAAAAATATGATAAGGTGCCTTTGAGTTGTGGCAACCATTTTCAAAACAGAAATATTTCAATTCTAAAATTTCAATTCTTTTCATTTACTTTATAATTACCGGTCAAAAATAATTAGGACTGCCTGTCTTTCAACAAGACTTGCTAATCGGCATTAACATAAGATATAAACCTTACTAGTCACCAGTGAAATCAAAATTTTGTACGAATTCATATATTGAACTTCAAGTTATTTTGAGAATGAAATTTCTTTAGTAGAAAGGGCAAATATTGAATCCAAAATATAAGGGAAACATAATTTTTTATCATCCTTGCTTCCACGCTCTCCATCACTCAATCAATATGCATGTTCCGTGTGCCTCAGTTTCTTTAAAACTGAGGCACTGATAAATTTATTTATTGCCTTATGATTATCTTCATTCACATGTATCCAAAGAAACGTACACAATAATCTCTGGTTTTTTGTCTATGTGCGTTGTTGCTAATTTTTTATGAACGATTTCCTTTGAACTTAATGCTGTTATTTGAGTTCCTAACGGCATCCGGCAACGTATTGCAGAATGCGACTGCCTGATGTATCAGATCCGTTTTATATATCAGTTCTTAGTTTACAAAAAGAAAGATTGCCGACAGACTTTGTCTCGTTTCTAGTCAACTCTCCAACAGTCCGAGGATATCTGGCCATTTTAATTTGTTGTTAATAATTTGGTATATTATTTATCCTCTTTTGAGATTGATAATCTGTTGGATGTTTTGCAACACTTGAATTGGAATTGTTTTTGCGGGATGATTAAAATTGAACAACTTTTTATTTACATTAAAAATTTTAATCTACATTGTAAATTCTATTTTGACAAAGTGGTTTCGAAAGTAAAAATTTTTAATGTAAATAAAAAGTTGTTCAATTTTAATCATCCCGCAAAAACAATTTTAATTTGATTCTGCTTTCGGAGGCTGATTCCGCAAAACGATCGAGTTTCCCGTTTGAATATGCTCTGCTTTGATAAGCTTTAGAGATGATATACGTTGTCTATGCTGATTTATAGACAAGAAAGGAACCATGATCACATTCAATAACCTTTGCAGTACTGTTTAATTGTACACTGGACCCATTAGTGCTGAAGTGGCCGTTCTAAATATAACTTTTATCACCTTAGTTATAAGTCTCCCACTCAATTCGATGCTACGTTGAGTTGTTTGGCTCCACAAAGCAATATTATATATATGAAGACATTATATATGTATATATGTAGACATTTACTACGAGTTTGTTCTGTCGTAGGCATCTCAAGTATTTATCCAAAACCATATTCATTGTATTTTTGATGAGTGACTCATTTTTTCCACTAAACATTAGGAGTGTCATATCAGTAAACAAGACTATTTTACCAGAGAGCCGGAGATTTTGAAGGATGTTTCCATAGATGAGGAAGAGCATAGGTTCTAGATTCAGCCCCTACAAGACACCTTTATTTTCAGAACATTCCCGACTGATTTGGTTTCCTTATTTTTTCACTATTTTTCTATCAATTGAATAGTTTTTCGTAACGAAAATAAATTTCATGCTAATGTTATACTTTTCAAATCACCGCAGCAAAATTTTAGATCTTTTTTTTCAATAAAAATGAGTACTGCGTATAAACTAAGAGTTAAATCTATTTTTTCGGACTCACAGACTAAAACACCTCTGAAATTATTAAAAACGTTAAATGAATCGGCGAATAAATATCTTGGAAACTAAAAGTTGCTAAAAAAGAAGTCAAAAAATCTAAGCAGTTTGATTGCTAGTAGTCAAACTGCATGAAATCAGGTACATATATTTCAAACACAATAGGAGTTAACGTTCGCATATTCATAGCATGGGAGCGTTTAAAATGAACTAATTTAACTGACATACATAAAAAAGTAGATCTAAGAAGAGTGTATTGGAAATCGAAAGGATTTTCGAGCAATTAGATATTGCATTTGGAACGGTCTGAGTAAAAGATAATCTGAAAAGTTTGCACTGAGAAATTGAAAAGTTGAACTCGCACTTAAGTTGGGCCTGGAAAAACAAAGTGGCTGAACGGCTTAGAGGGATTACTTTGGGAAACACGAGCCGATATATATACTTTGATACCAATATGAAATTATTTCAAAATGTTCAAACGCTCTATATCAATTTTGTTACTTGCCTAATATTGAATTTGGAATTTTCTTTAAAAACCAGCACACAAAAGCACAGGTGCCAAATCGGTTAGACCTATAATAGTGACTATTTTTGACTGCGTAAAGATCTAGATTTATTAACGAAAGGTCATTTTGTACCACACAGTTAATTATGCAATTCGTTTTTTTGTTCGATAACTGATTTGGATGTGCCAAATAGGTTTTATGCCAAATCTGAAATAACTGAATCTAATAATATATTTTAGACTACTGCTAACGCTATCAGTTCCCAATAATTTTTTGGTAAACAGTAAGTACACCATAGTCATTTACCAAATGTAACAAAACAGGACTCATTCAAAATGCAAGCGTCTTTATTAAAAATAAAAAAGAACACTCATTTCCAAATGAAAATATTTCACTACACAAGCTGCATTTAAGATATTTCTACCGTTGCCGCTCAAAAGAAAATGTATACCCTTCGAAATACTCATAGAAAATGCATCAACAAAATCTTCTCGTTATTCTTTCATATTTTTCCTTTCGCGTTCCATTCCTCTCAAACTTTTCACATGGCTGAGCAAGATAATGTCGATCATTGAGGGTAATTTCTAACTGAATTTCTCATTACGACCGAAGGCCGAAAGGAAAGAAAATTTTAATATCCATCGTGTTTTCTTGTGATTCATTTTGGTTTGTTTCCAAGCTTTGTTTCCTTTTGCAAAACACGAGACGCAATGCAAAAACTTTAATTATTTCTTTTTTGCTTTTGACCGAAATGAAAGCGAAATCCCAGAAATTGCATAAATACCAGAGTGGTGAGAATGTATCATTATTCATACCGAAGTAGCAAAATTTCGATTTGAAATTATGAAGCTGCAACTTTGTTGAAATTTTTATCAGAGTTTTTTGTCAAATGCGTAACTATTATTCATCATAAATTTTACTCACAGCTCAGTCATTAGGATATATTAAGAGAGCTCAAAGACTATACTAGAACTTTAATACTCCTCAACTATTCAAGATCTTTTGCACAACTACGTACACTTCAATTTCGAAATGTACTGTCGCTACATACTGCATTGCCAAATTGGCATTTTTCAATTTTTCCGCATAATTTATCTTGCTTCAGAAAATATGACTGACTCTTACGTTATGATTCGAGAAGAATATGATAAGCATTCAGGAAACTGCGCTCTATTTTACACGAAATGGCATAGTCAGGACGTTTGAATGCTTCTTCTACGGTAGACGTACGAGTATATCTCCGAGAAAAAATTGCTGCAACACCGGCCACATATAACATTTTCACAGCAAAAATGATCATATAAATCTTGAATGCAATAAAATGAATTAAACTGAGCGAATAAACTCCAAGCCATAGGCACCATGACATCCAAAGACATCCTTTTTTCAAATCGCCAAGTAAATATTTAAAATGGAGAGCTGAGTGACTTTCATTTTTACAAACAGATTAACCGATACATACGAGTAATTGTATGTGGTCGCAATTAAAGATAAAAGGTATCCAATTTCTGTAGATATTTTGCACAGGTGTCAAACTTATCAAATTTCCGAAACTCATATGCATATCTGAGTTTAAAGAAAATACTTTCTTTGGTGAAGAGTTTCTGCATCATTGTATCGCTTCATATTATTTTTTGACTTTTCCTGTTCGATTCTGTCCATGATTGTCCATGATCATTCTACTATATATTTGTACTTTTGATTCTGTCCATGATCATTCTACTATATATTTGTACTTTTGATTCATGGCCATTTTAAACGGTCAAATAAACACATTCGATGGCTGTCTGCATGATAGTCTTTAATAGCCCGTCCAGACTACAGCTACTTAAGTATCCGCATACATAAGTATCGTCCACACTTTTCATTGATTTTCATGGCAAGGGTAAAATGTATCTGCAGATGTCGCTGCAGTGAGGACGATACTTATGTATCCGGATACATAAGTATCCGTAGTCTGGACGGGCTATAATGTCCTGCTTCCTGCGGAAGATTACAGTCTTTCGAATCTGCAGAGGAAAAGGTATTGGACGGTTACATGTGCTACCATCGTTCGTCGCTGTCCTTACTGAAATTTTATTACATGGTACAAAGATGACTTTAGTGTGTGGTGACTTGAGTACAATGATAGCACACTGTTGCAAGAGAAATAAAAGATTGCAGCAAGGGCTATTCGTGGTTTTTTGGCGTACTGGCAGCGTAAACGTAGGTTTCGTGTCGATATTTTCCTGACGATGATGCATGTGCAGAAAATTATGGATAGTTCGAACTTTATAAAAACTACCATATTATTAAAGGGAATGCAGAGAGAATTTGCGTAATATTGATTTACTGAAAATCATTTATTTCAAATTTGAAATCAGTTTCTTACAAAGCTCTCGTAGTTAAACAAAAGTAAAGAATTATTTGTGGTGCTATTCACATAAACAATATAAGAATAGAAAACATATCACATGTATGTAAGAAACAGACGTTGAAATTTATTTGTGTGTAGGTATACGATTTCAAAAATAATTCTATTGGCTTGAAAAATAAATCTTGACAGACAAGCATACTAAATTCAGGAGGTGGACCAAATAATTAAATAGATAAATAGATCAATAATTTTTTTGTGCCATGAATAAGCTGTAAAAATCTCATTCAAACCTTTCGAGTCATTTCTGAACCATAGTGGCTACCGACTTTAATAACATAGTTTCGCGAAAAACTCATATAAAGTCTTAAACTAAATTTATGTATGTATGTAATATTAATTACTTAATTACTTACTCCAAACCCTTTATTCCTGGGCCATATAATTGTTCTTCTGACGATGTGAAGTTTTCGAATATCTCCATTAGCGCGTTTATCTGATAACTTCACCCGCTCAAAATCAGGTTTTTTTCAGAGAAAATGTAGGATATCTCAAGCACTATTCATTTAATACTTTCACGTTTCACTTTTGAGTAAGCTCGTAGATACCATTTCAAATGTTTTCTTCCAAAATACAATTAAATTATTTAATATATATTTAATAATACAATTTAATGATCTCAAAAATTTGTCAGAAGCTTTTTGTGCGATACAACATCTTCTTGGCAACATCTCTCAATGAAAGAGACAAAATACTATTTTTGGGAAGTTTCGAATCGCTTGAACTTTGCTTTGTTCTGCATGAAAATGACTCCTACTTTCTACCTGTAGACATGCTAGACACAAACGAATTCAACCTTGCGAGTACCTATTATGGAAATATTTTTGCTTAAATCTAGTCTTCACAAATGCTTATGATAAAGTAGTGGAGAGCACAGCTAATGCCAAAGAGTATGTATTTTACAACACCATACAGGTATTTTAGTTGTTTTATCTAAACCTGATTCCATTTACTTAAAAACGTACAATAACTTCCATAGAGCTGATTATGAAAGCATGAAACCTGTTGTTGACTTTATCGATTGGACGAATACTTTTTCAAGATCACGATCACAAGGGAGGTAAATGCACTCTTTTCAATAAAATATTTGACACCGTTGACCACAGGTAAAAAAAGAATAAGTAGGCTGAGCCCTTATGGCACTTGAATTGAAATAACCGGCGAAAATAAAATCCGCAACCCGAAAGAACTCTTTGACTAAGTTAATGTGGAATGAAAAGCCACTTGTCACCAATCACCGATGTTTCTCAATAAAATCACTTCTTCTTCTCCTAAGAGGTATGCGATTGATTCGCAGATAGTGTTCGGAAAGTTTTCAATGATCCAGACCCATCAGAATTCAGTTCAAACAGCTTTTGTCACTCACTTCAAAATTTCATTTGAGGGAATACGTAAATCTACTTTGAAACTCTACTGCAACAATGGTCCTGTGCCTGATCTTCTTCCTCCAGCTTTCTTGTGTGATGTGCAGAACAGCATTTTACTCCCTGCATACTCTCTTTAATAAATCACTTTAGGGTGGAGTATTCCCATTCTGCTGGAAACTTTCTTGTTGCACATCCAAATTCAAAAATGACATAGACGTTGTATCGAAAGTTATAGGGACATTGCCATTTTTTTGTCAATTCCGAAACTTTTTGTAAATGCTGCCCACGAGCAATAACAGAGCTCAAGAAAAGTACCATGAATTTGATTTATGTGATTTTTTCCAATTTTAAATTCTGACTTCGGTCGTTGAATGTATGATCACTTAAATAAATCCTACCCTTAATGAAATAAATCCTAGATATTTTCGAGTCTCTCCAACATTTTTTGCTTTTTTGGCAACATAAAATTCATTAATTTGATGCTTTGTCTACACAGTCAAAGGAAATTTTTTTCAGTTTCACGTCCCGCAACATCGGTGAACCATTACCAAATTAGCTATTCTTTAGCACGTGAAATATATGTTCGCAATATTCCACGACCGGAGCAGCAGATTAATATGAAATTCACATAATGTATTGGTTTTAAGCAGGACCAGGGACCAATAAAATTATGAAATGTGGGCAACTTTGTGGTTGTAGTTCCACCTTAAAATATATTTAAACCATTATTTTTTCCCTTTTACTCTTAATTTAGTCATCAGATGGAAACGAAACTAATACTACTTAATCTAAGCCAAATCCAACAGTTTTTTGGATTCAAAATAAGTATACGATGGTTGGTTACGATGTTTTTGGTCATTTTCGAATTAAGAGAAACTAACGACAAGATTTCAAAGTGCAAGCCAGCTGCCACTTACATATGAAATACTTTATTTATTAACTTTATTTATGTTCATTTTATGAAGCTAGGAAATCTCAGTGAGTAAATAATACATTTTTGCGTATCTTAGTCTGGCAGTAAGATTACGATAAGTAGCATTTTTGCTATTCAAAAAACTCGTAAGAAATGTATCTCTTGTGCCAGAAGCTTCCACGAGTAGAAGGATCAACAAAAAAATCAACGTAAGCCAATCACATTAGCAAATGAGAGCAAAATATAAAAAGTCTAGCGCATCAGAACCGCTAGAAAACTAATTTTCGAAGAAATTATCTTTGAGGTATTTAAAAATGTGTGAAGGCGTTATATACTTCTTTGTAGTATCATATCAACCATTTCTTACTCAAAGGAACAAATATCATTTTCTGACAGCATTTTTTAAAACACAAATGATGAAAATGTTCAGTGCTGGCAACATTTGTCCAACACAGCAGCAATAAATCTACCATAACATGCTCGTGCTTAATCAACCTATCCTTTGAATTTCGTTTTCATCAGAGGATATCATCGAAAGTTTCAGCGATTAAAATATGTCTGGGGTTGCCATCCGAAAAATTTCCAAAACTCGGAAAATTTAAATATCGGTTGCTTATTTTATTGTAAATGCTTTGCTTATGAATACAAAATGGAAACATCTGTTGGTACAATATTTACGAAATTATCTGGTGCTGGCAATCATGTGCTCCAATCATATTGCTGATATATATATATATATATATATATATATATATATATATATATATATATATATATATATATATATATATATATATATATATATATATATATATATATATATATATATATATATATATATATACATATATATATATATATATATATATATATATATATATATATACATATATATATATATATATATATATATATATATATATATATATATATATATATATATATATATATATATATATATATATATATATATATATATATATATATATATATGTATATATAGCGAGTTTAATACTAGTTTTCTTCGAATATTAGTAAAAATATCAGGCACATCGACCAGCGCAAAGTTTCTAATCAATTGGGTCGATGGGTCACCATCATGTAGCTTGAGCTTAGTTCAAAATGTTTCTTAGACGTATCACCACGTTGACATAATGCACAAACCCAGCAAACAAAGCACTTAAGGGGTTACATAGGTTTTGAAGGAAATAAAACAGCTTTTTCAAAAAATTGTATTTTAAAAACCAAAAATCTATTTTATTTGGAATTTACTCATAGAAAAGTTTAGCATTTCAAGAAGTTATAGCTAAAAAATATTGAAAATGGTCGATTTTCTTGCAGATTTCCACGTCCAGCCTTTTTTTGCGGTAGGCAGAATATTTCGGTGCAGGTTCATCTGAAATCGAAAATTCAAAAATTTTCTTATAATTTATATCCTTGGCTCATGACTGAATGAAGGAATTGAAAAAAAATGAAATTTAAAGTTTTGAAATAAGTTTGAATGTATTTTCGTCACATATTTTTTTAGCATTTTTCCGATTCTCATCGTTTTCAAAACATTTTTTTGCATTAGTGTTTTAATTTGTACTGTCAGAAAATTAAAATTTGTCAGAAGCTTTTTGTGCGATACAATATCTTCTTGGAAACATCTCTCAACGAAAGAGACAAAATACTATTTTTGGGAAGTTTCGAATCGCTTGAACTATGCTTTGTTCTGCATGAAAATGACTCCTACTTTCTACCTGTAGACATGCTAGACACAAACGAATTTAACCATGCGAGTACCTATTATGGAAACATCTTTGCTTAAATCTAGTCTTCACAAATGCTTATGATAAAGTAGTGGAGAGCACAACTAATGCCGTAGAGTATATATTTTACAACACCATACAGGTCTTTTAGTTGTTTTATCCAAACCTGATTCCATTTACTTAAAAACGTACAATAACTTCCATAAAGCTGATTATGAAAGCATTAAACCTGTTGTTGACTTTACCGATTGGACGAATACTTTTTCAAGATCTAGATCTCAAGGGAGGTACTTGCTCTCTTTTCAATAAAATATTTGACACCGTTGACCACAGGTAAAAAAAGAATAAGTAGGCTGAGCCCTTATGGCACTTGAATTAAAATAACCGGCGAAAATCAAATCCGCAACCTGAAAGAACTCTTTGACTAAGTTAATGTGGAATGAAAAGCCACTTGTCACCAATCACCGATGTTTCTCAATAAAATCACTTCTTCTTCTCCTAAGAGGTATGCGATTTATTCGCAGATAGTGTTCGGAAAGTTTTCAATGATCCAGACCCATCAGAATTCAGTTCAAACAGCTTTTGTCACTCACTTCAAAATTTCATTTGAGGGAATACGTAAATCTACTTTGAAACTCTACTGCAACAATGGTCCTGTGCCTGAGCTTCTTCCTCCAGCTTTCTTGTGTGATGTGCAGAACAGCATTTTACTCCCTGCATACTCTCTTTAATAAATCACTTTCGTGTGGAGTATTCCCATTCTGCTGGAAACTTTCTTGTTGCACATCCAAATTCAAAAATGACATAGACGTTGTATCGAAAGTTATAGGGGCATTGCCATTTTTTTGTCAATTCCGAAACTTTTTGTAAATGCTGCCCACGAGCAATAACAGAGATCAAGAAAAGTACCATGAATTTGATTTATGTGATTTTTTCCAATTTTAAATTCTGACTTCTGTCGTTGACTGTGCGATCACTTAAATAAATCCTATCCTTAATGAAATAAATCCTAGATATTTTCGGATCTCTCCAACATTTTTCGCTTTTTTGGCAACATAAAATTCATTAATTTGACGCTTTGTCTACACAGTCAAAGGAAATTTTTTTTAAGTTTTGCGTCCCGCAACATCGGTAATCCATTACCAAATTAGCTATTCTTTAGCACGTGAAATATGTGTTCGCAATATTCCACAACCGGAGCAGCAGATTAATATGAAATTCACATAATGTATTGGTTTTAAGCAGGACCAGGGACCAATATAATTATGAAATGTGGGCAACTTTGTGGTTGTAGTTCCACCTTAAAATATATTCAAACCATTATTTTTTCCCTTTTACTCTTAACTTAGTCATCAGATGGAAACGAAACTCATACTACTTAATCTAAGCCAAATCCAACAGTTTTTTGGATCCAAAATAAGTATACGATTGTTGGTTACGACGTTTTTGGTCATTTTCGAATTAAGAGAAACTGTCGACAAGTTTTCAAAGTGCAAGCCAGCTGCCACTTTCATATGAAATACTTTATTTATTAACTTTATTTATGTTCATTTTACGAAGCTAGGAAATCTCAGTGAGTAAATATTACAATTTTGCGTATCTTAGTCTGGCAGTAAAGTTACGATAAGTAGCATTTTTGCTATTCAAAAAATTCGTAAGAAATGTATCTCTTGTGCCAGAAGCTTCCACGAATAGAAGGATCAACAAAAAAATCAACGTAAGCCAATCACATTAGCAAATGAGAGCAAAATATAAAAAGCCTAGCGCATCAGAATCGCTAGAAAACTAATTTTCGTAGAAATTATCTTTGAGGGATTTAAAAATGTGTGAAGACGTTATATACTTCTTTGTAGTATCATATCAACCATTTCTTACTCAAAGGAACAAATATCATTTTCTGACAGCATTTCTTACAACACAAATGATGAAAATGTTCAATGCTGGCAACATTTGTCCAACACAGCAGCAATAAAATTCTATTTTGACAAAGTGGCTTCGAAAGTATATAAAAAATTATATCCATGGATATAAGTCGGAGATGTTAAAATTTGTCACAACTAGCATAAATAAAAATGTAACGATTTCCACCTGCAAGTGGTCACGCCAGTCAAGTATGCACTGTGTGCTGGTGTCTGATGAGAAGCAGTGCATACTTTCGAAACCACTTTGTCAAAATAGAATTTTCAATGTAGATTATAATTTTTAATGTTAATAAAAAGTTGTTCATTTTCATTCAAAAGCTGTTCATCATCCCGCAAAAACAATTCCAATTTGATTCTGCTTTCGGAGGCTGATTCCGCAAAACGATCGAGTTTCCCGTTTCAATATGCTCGGCTTCGATAAGCTGTAGAAATGATATACGTTGTCTATGCTGATTTCTAGACAAGAAGGGAACCGTGATCAAATTCAATTACCTTTACTAAGTAAAATTATATCCGTGGATATAAGTCGGAGATGTTAAAATTTGTCACAACTAGCATAAATAAAAATGTAATGATTTCCACCTGCAAGTGGTCACGCCAGTCAAGTATGCACTGTGTGCTGGTGTCTGATGAGAAGCAGTGCATACTTTCGAAATCACTTTGTCAAAATAGAATTTTCAATGTAGATTAAAATTTTTAATGTTAATAAAAAGTTGTTCAATTTTAATCATCCCGCAAAAACAATTCGATTTTGAAATAAGTTTGAATGTATTTTCGTCACATATTTTTTTAGCATTTTTCCGATTCTCATCGTTTTCAAAACATTTTTTTCGTATAAAACAAGACCGCGTCGATTGATTGAAAATCTCTTCGTTCAATCACGAGCCAAGGGTACAAACTATAAGAAAATTTTTGATTTTTTGATTTCAGATGAACCTGCACAGAAATATTCCGCCTACCGCAAAATAAAGGCTGGAAGAGGAAAATTGCAGGAAAATCGACAATTTTCAATACTTTTAGCTATAACTTCTTGAAATGCTAAACTTTTCTATGTGTAAATTTCATATAAAATAAATTTTTGGTTTTAAAAATACAATTTTTTGAAAAAGCTGTTTATTTTCTTCAAAACCTATGTAACCCCTTAAGGCATAATCATGCAAAACAAATTCAAAAATTTCAAATCTGAGGTACAAAAACCGAACGGATAATGTTTTTGCAAGTACCATTTTCTTTACCTAGCCAATGGAATTGTTTTTGAGAGTAATTTTAATATAAATCAGATATAAAAATCCTGTTATTCAAAGATTCTTCGAATTGCATTTATTCTTTTATTACCCTTTCTTTTCGTGTTTCAATACCATCGAATCTAGACGGACAGTTTACCTTTGCGCATCCAAATAACTTATTCTTTTCAAAGTAAAGCTCTTTAAATGTTTGCCAAAAATATTACTTTATTCTCCTTTTCTTTCAACTCTATAGAAAAGACCAAAACTTCTGCAGCAAGACATGTTGTCTAACAAACAGCTTGATCTCAGTGAAGCCGGTTCAGTTTAACGATTTGATGGTCGGACGGACATAAATAAATGCTGGCTAATAGCCAGACTCAATAAACTGAAATGCTCAAATTTATCTCTACCTCAACCATCAGTCAAGTCAGCCAGTCAGTTGAAAGGATTAGAAGTACTACTGTTTGTTGGCAGCCGTTGAATGATTTTTAATTTGGAAAGTTTGTCTATTTATTTACGAACGCGAGCAGAAAATTAAATTGCCGTAGCCATCAAAGCGCCACACAGGTAGCGATGTTGTGTAATTCGGACAATATTATTCCTTGTTAAATTGTAGGGGCAGATGACAAACGTTTCGGCGTAAATTTACTACATTTTCGTGCTATATTAACATATGTAGATAATTAGAAAACGTCTGCACTAGTGATTTTGAGCTATGAGTTAGTTTTATTGGTCTGAGGTTTGTTAAATAGTGGAGCTGTTCATCTTGGGAAATAAAATCTTAAATACACTGGTGACAAACAGTAATTATAACTTGCTGTTTATGCCCATAAAATGTTGTCATATCCCTCTTTTGACATTACCAAACGACGATTTTGAGTTAGTTGCATCCTTCAGCTACATAACATGTGGACATCGAGAAGGTACTTGAAGTATTTGACGGTCATTAAACATCAAACCCCTCTTTTGTTGAGCCATATACAGCATTGAAGAAAATAAATGTCAATAAAATTGAGTTATTAAGTAACGAGTAGTTTTACATGATTAAAATCGTTGAATTCTGGGGATCAACTCAAAGACAACACATGCACACAGAAAATCGCTTAAATCTAATAGTACGAAGTGTCGATATCTAATAACGGCTTCTAAGTGATTACTAAATTTCATTTATTATGTTCTTATCATTCACACACACTGCTAATTAAGCTAGATTCTCAGTTTAAGTTAAATGTTAAGTTAAAAGTCGTTATTTTATTATTTGACGTACATCATTGGTCTTTTCACGTCTAATCTCGTGGAAATAGAATGTTGTTCTGATGTCAATTCATTCCATTTATGAATATGTGATTCCTTACCTACTCTTACTTTCGCAACTCAACAAAATTGCAGCTTTGTGGTTTCATTTCTTTCGCAGCCACTGACAGGCTCTTCATTACCGACCACTTATTCCGAAACACTTCAAACTGACATAAACAAAGCCATAAAAGTTGTCAATTAATTAAAGCAACGCCAGAAACGAGAGTAGAAAGTGTGGGATTGTCGCCTGTTGTTGGTCACACCGTCAAACACGGCCATATAACAATCGGTAGACAGAAATAAGACTGTCGATTGTAAGGGTTGATTGTATACAGCCCACCGCAGAGCCACACTTGGAACAAAACATCATCATGTATGCTTCAAGTCATCAAAAAAAAAAAAGTTTTTCCTCACTTGAGGGTAGTTTCTGGCTGAAATCAATCAATTGCTAGTTTAAATGCTATTTTTTCCACACTCGGGGCGGGAGCGTTTCCTGACGATCGTAAAATGTATCGTAAAAATGTCAAATAGAATGAAAACAGATAAAGTCATAGTTGGTGGTCGCAGAAGTTAATTTCAATAGTTAGATGACTTTTAGTAGTAATTAAATGATCGGTTAGCTGTAAAGTTGATTTTATTTTAATGGAAGGTTAAGTAGCATTTGGATGCTATCTGTTCTAGGGGCACATGCACTTTAAAGGAAGGTTTTCAATTCAATTTATTTGAGTGTGAGCACCGTATTTTCCTCATGTAAAAGTTCATATCCAGACCTTTATTTGAATAATTTGACTTTTGAAGCTTACATTTTAGGAGAATTATTAGAGTTTGGAAATTAATTTTGCAGCGATGAAACAAAGTATAAACAAAGGTCAGGTTTTAGATATACTACAGGGTGTTTGGTACTCGGTGGACACTATTGTAAGGAAGCATTCCTTGATATATTTTGAGCAAAAAATTGTTCAACAGGGTTGTCTGGTTTTCAAAATCTACGGAGTTACAGGGTGGTCAATAAAACTGTTTCGGACCTGTACCCTGACTCACTTAAATCATTATATCTTGAAAATTAACAATCATAATGCAAAGTTTTATGACATGTTTTTTATGAAATCAAATTACCTCTAATTTGATGTAACATCCTAAATTGTAACTGTACCTGATTTTGAGATATTTACTTGAAAAAACAAAATTTTGGCACTTCTACCCCGAAAATTTTGTGCTCAATGTCGTTTTTCTCAGAAAATCTCATGACAAGATGCCCTTTGAATTTTTTTTTTTTATAGGCCATATTGTTAGCTACAAAAGTTGCGTACATACTTTTTACTTAGATTTTACCATTTCGCAAGTAATAAGCGAAAATACATATTGCTTAAAAACTGAATATGACTTAAAGTGGCCCTCGTTTTCGATCTACACTCTTTGCTTAAACTGAGAGAATTTATTAAAGGTTTTACGCTTTATTTTAAAATTTTTGAGCTACAGTAAATGTTCAAAATGGTCACCTTCATTTTGAATACACACTAAAGCTCGTTTTGCAAGGGTTCTTTTTCTATTCATACTTCTAAGCTGCTGCCTCACTTTTGCAGCGATCCTGGTGTTTAGGTCTTCCAATGTTGATACTTTCATTGCGTAGACAAAGTCCTTCATCCATTCTCATAAAAAAAAATCCATAACAGTTAGGTCAGGTTCTAAGTATCTTCTTCTTAAAAAAGATTACAAGCTGTAGGTGTGGTAAAGCTGTTGTTAAATCAGCAAATCCTAATCGGCCTAGGCCAAATCTAATTGATGAATGCTCAAGGTCATGACCATTATTTAACGACCGTATGACATACATAGGAAGACTCAAGAGAATTAGCAATACTAGCAAATACATTTAAAATGTTTAAATGTATTTGCAACGCGGACCTAAGGAGTTTGAGGTCCGCGGGCCAGCGTATTGATTCATTACTGCTGATCCAGTAATTGGTATGATTGGAATTCAACCAATCTCTATTTAGGGTAGGCGGAAGCCTAATAGGTCCAATTAAATCGTCACCAATCACTCCTGCCCATAAATTTACGCTGAATCTATGCTGAAATCATGAAATCCTTTTTGCGTGTAGATTGCTCTCAGCTCACTTATGTAAGTTGTGAAGGTTCGTGATACCATCCCTGGTAAATAAGGACTCATCCGTCCAGAGAATGTTGTTTAAACATTTCCGTTGTCTAATTGTCTCTCAAGGAGCCATTTGTAGAACTCCGTCCTTTTGGGCAAATTGATGGGAAGCAGCTCCTGCACTGGTGTGTGATGGTAGGGATGAAAACGGGCTGCTTTTAAAATACTCCAAACTTTCCACGTAGACACGTTAAACTGCAACGCCAATCGTCGAATACTTATTGATGGGTCAGTTTCCATTCAGCGATTGCAGGCGCAGGATTTGCGTTTACTCAGCTCGTCCTAACGCTGCCAGTTTCCCAAATCCTTGTGTATAGTTGCTGAAACACTCTCCGTCCAGGAACCCGTCGATGGGGATATCTCTGTTGATACAAAGATTGCGCCGCTTGTGAACTTCCCCGGCACTCTCTATATACGTACATAATACCTGCATATTCGTCATTAGTATAGTGAGACATTTTGAATTTATGTTTGAAATTTTATTGATATCTTCTAGTTCGAGAAATGTACCGAAACTGAAAAAATTTTTAAAATGGTTCTGTTTTTATGGGGTCTTAATTTTTTATGTATTCCATTAATAAAGGCGAAGAACTGTACCCAATCTTACCTTTACCATCCAGGTAGGTGCTTCAGTTAAGTTGAAACTAATTTTAATTTAGTTAATTTTATTGATAGTTTAAAAAGTAATTAATGGGCAGTACAAATACTTAAGTACAAATAACAATTTAAGCTTTTGTTTTCAACGAGGACCACTTTACGGCATATTTACTTTTTAAGCGATATGCATTTTCACTTATTACTTGCGGAACGGTAAGCTCTAAGTTATAAAAGTGTATGCAACTTTTGTAGACAACAATATGGTGTATAAAAAAATAAAATTCAAATGGCATCTTTTTATGAGGTTTTCTGAGAAAAACGACATTGAACATAAAATGTTCGGGGTAGAAGTGCCAAAATTTTGTCTTTTCAAGTAAATATCTCAAAATCAGGTACAGTTACAATTTAGGATGTTACATCAAACTAAAGGTAATTTGATTCCATAAAAAACAAGTCATAAAACTATGCGTTATGATTATTAATTTTCAAGATATAATGATTTAAGTTAGTCAGGGTACAGGTCCGAAACAGTTTTATTGACCACCCTGTAACTCCGCAGATTTCGAAAACCGGACCACCCTGCAGAACAATTTTTTGCTCAAAATATATCAAGGAATGCCTCCTTACAATAGTGTCCACCGAGTACCAAACACCCTGTATAAGCACCAATTTTTTTCATTGATAGGAATCGCTTGTAGCGCAGGAAAAATGAAGGCATTCCTGATTTATGATATCTCGTGCAAAAATGTGGTTTTTTTTCAAAAACTATTCAGCGATGTTTTTTCACGCTTTCAGAATTTTGACTTTATTGTAGTAGATAGTTTAGAATATAGGTATTTTGATAGCTCATTCAGCAATAATTTTATGTTTTTGTGCCAAATCGCTTCTTATTAGATATTTGACTATGCAGTGATAAAGGTGGACCCTTATCAGGGCTACCATTGATACAATCGTATAAATATGGTACGCTATTTATTTTATCAAGTGTTTGGGTACGCTGATAAGATTTGGCCTACTGCCTAAAGAGGAATCTTTTAACATCAACACTAGATCTTTTTAATCATACAATTCAGCTATTTCCATATTATGGAACCATAATTACGCAATGCAGTATATTTATTTATTATATCTACTGAGTTCCAGTCGTTTGATACAGCAAGTTCACTGAGTGGACGCTTGCTTCTGAGAAGAAGTGTACGTAAATTAACTATTTACATTTGTTTTATTCACGAAGGACTGCTTGTATCAGAGCATATTTTAAGTTGGATTGGCATCTTTTGCTTTTGATACACAATTGACAAATATTTGAAATTCTAATTTTCCCGAGATTAGTAGGGTTGACCCTTATCAACACCGGACAGGTGTTTAATGAGCTCTAACCTTTTTCAATTCCAGGCATCTGGTATGTTTCATAGAAATATTTAATTAGGCTTATTAATTTGTAATTAGGTATAAGTTAGACCTAAGTCATAGCCTAAGATAGATTTTAAAATCCAATTGCAAAGATGTTTCCAGCCGCTCTAAAAAGCTGAGTATGACTGTTAGCGTTCAGATTCAAAAATCTAAAAGATAAGTTAATCTTTAACAAAAAGAACAAGAGCCAGCAGGCCAAAATAATAAAGACGCTAGTTTGTAGACAACGCATTATGACTGCATTGCATTTTTTAATTCACTTATTTCACTTGCGAGTTGAAAATTGCCATTTGCATGCGGTATGATGATACTGTTTTAGCATGCTTATACACCATGTGAAACGGTAATTATAATAAACCTTACAAATTAAACAACAATGTATAATTTACCCGTTACAGATTTGCACGTTTCAATAGTGAACTTTGAATTAGAGATGGGAAATAACTATTAACATCAGTGACACGTTCCAGCGTTACTTTTCCGACGAGTAACATGTTCCAGTAACATGTTATTTTTGGAACGATGTTCTTCCCGTGAGTTATATTGGAACGCACTACGTGTGTTATCATACACGTTGCGCGTTCCAATATAACGCACAGTAACTAATACGTTACGAACGTTCCAAATCGAGTTTACTCAACGTCATGTTTTTGTGCGTTCCTGTGCAAATCATCGCCAGTGAAGCTAAAAGCACATAGAACTAAAAATATGATTTTTTTGTGCGCTGGCAAACAAGTACAGTAAAGAAGAGGCCAATTACCGAAACAATTGTCGCATGCTCTTGAGGCCGCTAATGATTTTTCAAGCATTTCGTTAAGCGTTACTCGTTTTTGATATGAGTAAAGCGTTCCAAAAATAACATGCTGTTTTTAGTAACATGTTCCATTGGGAACATGTTACAGATTTGGAGGTATGTTATTTAACGTGTTACGTTAAATAACGCCCAACTCTACTTTGAATACTGTGTGAAAATAGTTTGATTGGGTATGCGCTCACACTCATACGAAATTCCACCAAAAACAGCAATTACAATAATTTCCACGAGAAGAGCAAGACACCTTGGTTTTGCTTCTGATGGCTCTGGTTGCAATAGAATGATTCGCTCCGCTTCCATAAATGTCTCCATATATAACCATAGTATGTACTTTCAATAAATTCTGAGTTATTACCCTATCGAGTCGTTGTTTTTTTTATCGTGGGAAGTGCTAAATGTAGCTTAGCTTATTCACTCTTATTTTTAGTTAATTTTCCCAACAATTTCATTTTCTTGATTGAATTATAATTAAAACATCACATTTTGCCATAATTTCTATTTTCACGGCAAATGGTGACTTTTTCCGCCACTTTAAAGTTGCTATAATTGAGTGCAACTACAGAGAGACAGAAATCTGAAGAGTCCCATATGTTTATCTCTTTTACAGGTGTCGTCTCTTTTTCACTTATTGTTTTTCGTTTATTAAAAGTAAAGTAATCCCGTGAGCCCCCTCGCACGGGTCTAGGGGTTAAATTTGGTAGAGAGCTACATCACAAATTTTGGTAGAGAGCTACCTCACAATGTGTATACGAGTGTGGAGTGATTAGTTCCACGACTCACTTTACCCCTGATTTAAATCAGGTGTCTAATCAGAGCTAGATGAACTCCAAGCTTGGTGCTCGGTCCCCCGTCCGAGCCTGGATTCAAACCAGGGACCCCACACGCAAGAAGCCAGTGCTATATTTTAAAATAAAAATTACAGCTCATTTACAGACGGCTAATAATTTATCCGCTTTGTTCAGATCTTTTGCATCTCAGATCGCATTTCATTTTTTGTATCATCTCGATTTAGATAAACTTAATTTAGGTTTGTTTTTACTGCTCGGCTTTTCATTTTAGGGAGCTGCTGCAATAGTACTTTGATAAAAATGTTGTGTCCACTGAAATATAAAGATATCGAAATTCACTTAAACGCCCTCTTTCACCAAAGGGTTAAATTTATTTTCTTGTACATTCAAGAAAATTTTGTAGCTCATTATCAGCAATACCTAGCACAAGTCTTTGCTAATTTGCGACCAGCTTTTTCCTTTCCTTGTATATATCTATGTACATACTCGTACATATATATTTGTGAAAATTGAAGTGATTTTAAAAACATATATATTAATCAAACTTATGATACTCCTAAATGGGAGGCGAGGAAACGTTTACGATAAATTTTGTAAGAAAATGAGCATATAATAATTAATAAAATTTTTATTCTAAAATGGATTGAATTTTATTATTCTAGTGTTGATGCATCTAATCACATGATTTCAAAATATTAAATCATTTATATGGTTCGCTATAAACATGTAGTAAATATCAACAAACAATCAATAACTATCTTTTCTCAAATCTAGAAAAACATTTTATCGTAAGAAATTTATTCTTAGGCCTTCAGATTTATAAGTCACAATATGCTGCGGGCAATAATTTAGGAGCCAAATTTACGTCTTGTCCAAACAAGTTAATACATTCAACATGGACAACAGTTTAATTGTCCTCAGTAAGATAAAGTCTGAGATACGTTAATTGCCGTAATAAATAAAAATAATAACTACCTTATTTGGGTTAAGTACTAGCCACAGCACAATGATATAACCAGACAACGTAACCACTCACTGTTCGAAGAGTTTCTCTTAGTGTTAATTTATTTAATGATAGGGTGATACAAAAGGTTGGTTGTCAACTGCGTGCACATAAATCTTATGGTTCTGTTTTAAGCTTATAGTTTTCAATAATTTTCTTTCTTTTATAATTAATCCAAACTTTTTTAAAAAGTTTTTTTTTTATATATTTTAATGCTGATTTCGAACAAAGAAGATTCCGAAACTCAGTATACAGCCATAGCTTTGAATCGTCTCGCTTCCTTATTTCAAACCACTCTGTGCTCCCTGTACGATGAAAGCCCCCAATAACATCTCTATAGGTCAGCTGTCAGTTTTACATCTTGGCAAAAACGAAATATTTTGAAGCCAGGCAAATTCATTGTTCGACTAGTTCCGGAGAATTGAATTTATAGTACCACGAAATGTTCAAAGGTCACACAAAAACGAAACCGACAAAAAGAGCATAAACGCTGGGAAATTGTATTACGAAGATTCCCTCAGCATCTAGTAGTTGTTACAACAGGCGCTTAATATTGTTTGGCGCCACTTTGACCATTACACAACTCGACACGATTCTATTACCCCCATCCGAGATGGACAGCCATGCTAAGACGATATCCTAGTGGTCCAGAACGTACATAGACTTAAAAAGCTCCGGGAAAGAGCGTAACAAGGCGATTTTACGGGAAATTATGGATAGGCGAATGGATGGAATTTGAATACACTGTACAAATAAAATTGACGGTGCTGCCATATTTGAAACGAAAAATTCGATGATAGTGATAGTGACTCAAAAATTTTAAATATTGCCGAGACGTGAGATGAACTTTTGAGACTCTACCTG
The DNA here is from genome assembly GCA_947369275.1 of Nemotelus nigrinus. Lineage (NCBI taxonomy): Eukaryota > Metazoa > Arthropoda > Insecta > Diptera > Stratiomyidae > Nemotelus > Nemotelus nigrinus. The sequence continues at coordinate 110,831,380 of OX376374.1, forward strand.
GCATTTGAATCACATCTTATAGAGTTTAATTTTGTGGAGCCGAAATCTAAGTTATTTGATTGCGATGCATGAAATAATATTTTTGCTGATTTCATTACAATATACTTTGGAAGAAATTCCAATAGAATCAGTAAAAAATGTAAAAACAGCAACAAATTTAGGGATTTAGCCGCTCCAGCACTCACGCATAGGCGAAATTATAAAGAACAAGCAGTAGGGACATTTTGACTTAGTAATTTCCAGGAATAAATTTTAATAAACTATCAATTCTACCAAATTTTCGCAATTGGTATCACTAAATGCTGCCAGGACCACCTCAAACGAATGGAAGTGATTTTTTTTTGGTTCACATATCCAACAACCGTTCAGAACTCAGCACTGGAGCCAAGTCCAGGTCCACCGGATCTAAGTGTATATGAGATAACTCTGAACACTTTAAATATCTCAAACATGTGCTTTCGTCGTATAAAGTGTAATAGAGAACGTGTTTCTGAATTTTTATGCGAGGATTATTTCGCAACAAAATGCGTAAAGCTGCCGCCATGTATCTGGCCGTGTGGACCCCCAGTCGTTCCGAACAAACGAAACTCATACGTGTCCGGCGTACAACAATCGACGTCGACTAGAAAAGACTTATTCTTCTTATCCGTAAATTGTTCTAACCTACATATTAGGAAAGTGGGTGGTAGCGGGTGAGTTGACACTTTATGTTTTATTTGAAGTCCATAACTTAAAGGACTTTTTTTTCGAGGGAAACGAGTCGCCGGAATCGCATTGAGTCATGTCACAAAGAGGTTCATTAAAGGGTTGTTCTTGTGTTGTTTTATATTAGGCATATTACTTTCTCGTCATTCTGTTGGTAGTATTATTAAATGTGTGCATAAAACTTCGAAATGAGACTCTTTGATATAAAATGAAAATATACACGTTTTATAATCAAAAGAAAGAGCATTTCCGTTATTGAGAGCGATCGGCGTCAAATCATAAAGAGTTAAAATGTTTGTCTTGAAAAACACACTACATTATAAGCGATAGAAATTGGAAAATACTTGAATCGTGCTTGAATTGCGAGGTTTTCACTGATGGAAAATGTGAAATGTCGAATAGTTATTGTATTAGAAATTATTCGAAGAATAGATCAATGCATACAAACATGGCGTTCTGACTGGTAGTTGAATTTAACGTATAGAGAACTATGAACTTGAAAAGGCTAGCCAACATTCTCACATAATATTGACCTACGGTGCAAGCTGTGATTAATTATAGGAAGTTGAATGAACTAACGCAAAAAACAAACATTCGAAGAGTAAAATTATGGAATATACAACTAGCAGAATTGATTCTTGCGGCTGAGATTGTTTTCGGTACAAAAGGGTGAACAATTAAATAATCACTGCTACTGATTGCACTCAGACTTGCAGCTAAATTGACTCAAAACTAGGCGGATAAGCACAGTTGATCGTCCAACGCTAAACTCGAACCATGAACTGCACACACCAGGGGTTAAAGATCTATCCATTGACCTGTATAGGCATCAAATTGTGATACCATGCCATAACATTAAATCAAGAGGTGATATGTAATTTCAGCAGCACTTGCTATCAGTAATGTTGGTTTTTCACAGTGAATGTGAAATCAATGATAGCAGCGATGACTTCATATTCAAAATCTCAGTGAATGTAATCATAGAGAGTGAAATGCTAGCAAATAAAATTTCAGCGAAGGAAATTACCACGAATGAAAACACAATAAGAATTCACAGCAAAAAATTATCTCAACCGAAATTACTGTGATCGAAAATCACAGAACCAGCGAAACCTGTGGTTCTGTTCACTGATATTTTCTTTCGCTGTAATTTTTTTTGCATTGAATCATTGCTGTGACTTTGATAATTGTGATTTCGATCGTACTGCTTTTGTTCGCGATCATTCCTCTTTTGATTTTTTCCTGGCATGTGAATTTCGAATTTGTATTCGATTCGAATTCTATGAGTGAGATTGGTTTAGAATTCCGTGAACTGAAATTTTCAGAAAATATTTATAGGTATAAAAACAGGTAAGTGTTAATTTAAAATACAAAAATGTTCAACCTTTTGACGACGGAGGACAGTTTTGTGAATTTACCTCTATGATTGTATGGAAGAAATACTTCGTAAAAAGCAAACAGGCGAAATGAAAATTTAAAATGTGGTATGTTTAGCTATAATTACGCCCTGAAAATTTGTTTTTCAAAAGCAACAATTGAGTGCCAAAAAAGTAAGCTAAGAAAATTTGTCAAATTTGACGTTGTGGTAGCTCCTGACAATCCGGTTATTACGAAATTCACAGAAATTGCCGTTTATAAAAATAGTTCTGTTTGATTTTTGATGAACATCCTGGCAACTCACACTGAGAGAAAAACTTTTGGTTGGCTCAACCATTTTTAATAGTATTGCAACGATTCATTCAAAATCGTTAAACGAACTACGGAAAATAGTTATTTTTACTATGTTAATATAGTTAATTTAACGATGTAAAAGTATTTGGTTCTGGTTATACAAAAAATATCGCAACGTTCATGAAATCAACTGTTTTAATTGTTTCATAACCACGAAAAATAGGTGATCAATAGAAAAATATTCATCAATTCACTCAAAACTTCAACGTTTCGAATTATCAACAGTTTACAACAGTACTTAAACTACACTTACTTAACAGTACTTAACAGTTTTTATGGTACTTGCAATAGTTGATTTCAACAAACGTAATTCAGTGAGCAACGTCTTTGGAATTATTCTACGCAAAGTAGAATGGTTTCAACATTTGGACGCTTTTCATGCTCCGAATGAATTTTTTATTTGTTTATCAACCACGCGTCATGGTGCATAAAAGTGATCAACCATTTTCTTATGGTTGTTTCAACTATAGCCCTAGTTGATGCAAAAACAACTAAGAAAAACTGTTGATTTTTCATACTCTTCAACTCATACTCCTATTCTATCATAGAAGTTTCATATGCTGCATGGCAAAATTATATTCGGTTCGCTGTTCGATATAATTCATATTCATGTTATGCTGTGAAGCGTTTATATAAAGCCTGAAGTACATTGGAATTCAGTGCAGTGCAGTGCAGCGCAGCGCAGTTTCAAAGCAGTGCACGCATTGCAAAGCACATTGAAAGCAGTGCAGTGTTCTGATAATTAATGTCAAATCAATTTGTGGAGGTTTGATATTTAGGTTTTCTGCATCTGTTTTTCGTCCATTTACAATTTAATGCCTGGAACGGCATTTCCGCCTCAATTCAAATGGTTTTTGCCCGGTCAACTACTCTCAAACGAATGTCAGCTGATGCACTCTGCAGCGTTTTAGAAATTAGCCTAAAAGATGCAGTGCAGTCCGCTGCACTGCACTGCACTGCAGTTAATGTGAACTGCCACATGCAATTACATGAGTTCTAAATTTCAGTGCACTGCACTGCACTGCAATCCAATGTAATTCAGGCTTAACGTTGTATGACACTTTTTATGCAGTTCGTCATTCTGTGTTCAGCACTCGGATGAGTAAGACGGTTGCTGAGAGCAGTGAGTATTTGGGATATTCAGACTGGTTTCTGATTTGTAATTGTATTTCATAGTTGTTTCAAATTGTGAAATATTGTTCGTCGGGGACTGCGAATATTTTGAATATTTTTATTTGAGTAAATTTTTGTTCGGATTATTATAGTTACTCTATAAGTAAACTGAATAAAAAGAAGTTAATTTTCCCTTATGGCGAACGATATGCAATTTGATTGCATCGTTTCGCGAGGGAATGACGAGAAGACAAGACATGAGAATATCCTCATCGCGTATAAGAAACTCCATCAAGTTATGATGGGAAAATTTAATTATTCGGTTGAGGATATTAGCCGTGCACACCAGGACTGCGCAAATACCCTTGGGTATACAACCGTCGAATCGAGCGGAAAAAGGAAAAAAACCATGCAAATTCAAAAGGGTTACCGAGCCTGAAGCATCGTGCAGCAAAAAGAATCTTTATGAGGTTCTATCAATGGACGAGGAACGAACGAGTCAACCAATGGAGGAAGCAGACAATACAACGATTTTCGATAAACCCGGAACGACCAAGAAGAGCAAAACTCCGATAGTGTGCGAGAACCTTAACATGAGGAACTTCAAGCAGAGCATCAGAGAGAAGGTAGGAGAGCTGGAAATATCCAATCGCGGCAGGAAAACGATAATTAAAACAACGGAGCCAAAGAAAATATTCGAGCAGCTAAAAAAAGATGGTGTTGAATGTTTCACGTATACACCACGAGACGAGAAATCGAAATCAGCTATTCTGCGAGGCATTCACCATTCGTTCTCCGCGGAAGAAGTTAAGGCAGCCCTAGAGTTAGCGCTCCCAGGCACTAGCCGGCAAAAAGTTCAACGCTTCGAAACATCAAGGTCCAAACAACGAGGGATTCAACTCGACATGTTCCTGGTGCAGTTACCAGCCGACGGGAAACTAGAGCAGCTAGCTCAAATCCGTTACCTTCTCAACCAGAAGGTTCATTTCGAAAGACTTCGACCACGAGGCATTACGCAGTGCTTCAGATGTCAAGCATACGGACATGTTGCCACAAACTGTGGCATGAAGTATCGATGTGTTAAGTGTAACGAGTCTCATCGGCCAGGAGAGTGCCAGCGTGGAAAGAATGACGCCAGCGAGGAGTCCCCGGCGTTTTGCGTCAACTGTGGGAAGTGTGGACACCCAGCAAATTACCGAGGTTGCAGTACGTTCACCCAAATAAAAAAACAGATGGAAACCAGACGAGAAGAAAATACGCGAAGACAGCTGTTTATACAAAAATCTGTAAGTACATTTACCAAAAATAATATTTCATATGCCAGCGTAGCCGCTGGTAAGCCCCAGCCTCAAAAATCAAAAACATTACACGCGAATAAACCTAAAGTGGCTGAGCAGGATGCTTTTGAATTCTGCATGAAAGACAGCATGGAGATCACAGGTATGGACCTATTCAGCCTAATAAAAAAAGTAAAAGAGTTCCTTCCCAAATTCAGAAAAATAAGTGACAAGCAAGAAAAAAATCTTGCTTTCATGAGCTTTGTTTTCAGCATGTGCTCACCATGAACCTAAAAATCACATGTTTAAATGTAGGGTCTCTTGTTTCGCATGCCAAAAAGCTTGCACTTCTAAAATTCTTACAGGAATATAAGCCTGATATAATGTTTCTTTCTGAAACTCACCTCACTTCTCGCCATAAACCTTCATTCCCAGGTCACACCCTTCTCAGGTGTGATAACGGCTCAGGCACAGCAATCGTTTTCAAAAAAGAGCTGAATATTGTAGAAGTAACTCCACCCACACTTAGTACCGTGCATGTCTGCACCAGTAGGCTTGCACTGCAGAATAGCGATTGTATCCTCCTATGTGATTTATATGTCCCGTGCACTGCCAGATCAGCTGATTTCAGATCAGATCTTTTTATACTTAAAACATTTTCTCGTAACTTCTCACATGTTGTTTTCGGAGGCGATTTCAACAGCAGACACCCAAACTGGAACGATTCACTTGTCAATGCACATGGAAGGGTATTGACTTCTTGGATGTATGATAACATCTTGGAACTTGACTGGGCTATCATTCCATCTCCAAACCCAACCCATCCTAGAGGTCATTCATTCATTGACTTCTTTATTATATCTGCAAGTCTTCTCGATCAAGATACAAATCGGTTGTGTATTACAACTAAAACTGCTGAATCAGATCACATGGCAGTAGAACTTTCTCTCCACATTTCTTCAAAACCTTCTATAGTCCTACAAGAACCCCTGTTTCACTTCCCTTATCAATCAATAGACTGGAGAGATTTCGCTAAAACAATTGACGCAAATATCTCACAAATTCAATTTGCAACAGATCGGAGTCTCCTGAATCCGGAAATCGATTCTCTCATAATAAATGTTTCAAATGCCATTGAATCCACTATAGACAGTTACAAGACGCAAACCACACCTCGCTCCCATAAGTATCAAAACGTACCACCGTTCATTGAAAACCTTTTCGAAGAACGGAAGACACTTCGAAAAAGGCTCAATCGCATCAATCACGGGAACCTTAATAGAGCTAACATCGAATACAGACAAGTGTTAGAGCAAATTAAAACCATGTCAGCAACTATAGCTCAAGTTGTAACAAACTGGCAGGATTCAAAGTTTAAGGCAGCACTAAGGGTAGTGAAACCAGGCCCAGATATGTTCAAACATATCAATAGGTTTACTGGCCGTAAGTCATTTTCTCTCCAGAAAGTCTCACTCAACGATCAACTTTTGAGTTCAGATGAGCAAAAATCAGAAGCTTTTGCAAATCGGTTCGAAAGAACCTTCAACTCTTCGAATCATTTTGAAAATCCACAGCTTTCCTTTGAAGTAGAAAGCACTATAAAATCTTTCATGGAAATCAATAGTCTTACACATTTGACCCCATTTACAACAGAAAACTTGGCAATATGTCCCACTGACCAGCAGATATTCATTAACCCCGTTCATTTGGCCGCAATCATCAAAACAAGCAACAACAAAAAGTCTTCTGGCCCAGACAACATTTCTATGTGTGTTCTAAAACACCTTCCCATCAGTGCTTACTGTGCCTTTGCAGTTGTTCTCAATAACTGCATTAACAATTGCTACTTCGCAATCCCTTGGAAAGTCGCAAAAATATTCCCGATCCCCAAGAAAGGAAATTCAAACGACGTGAGTAATTTCAGGCCTATCTAACTTCTTTCTAACATAGCAAAGATTTTAGAAAGAATAATTCTAAAGAAAATGCAGCCTCACATTGAAGAAAAAAACATTATACCTTCTGCCCAATTTGGTTTCAGGGCTCAACATTCAACTACTCATGCCCTCCTCAGATTTCAGTGTGACACCTCAAAGGCACTTCAAACAGGTCAATCAACCACTGCATGCTTTCTAGACATTGAGAAAGCCTTTGACTCTGTATGGATAGATGGAATCGTTTATAAACTCATACAACACAATTTTCCAGGTGACACTGTCAAAATAATACAGTTTCCTCACCAACAGGCACTTCTTCGTCCAAATAGGAAAAGCAATCTCTCCAACCAAAATAATCTCTAGTGGTGTACCTCAAGGCTCAGTTCTGGGCCCCATCCTCTTTAATATCTTTACTGCAGATCAGCCATGTGAACAAAATAATCAGGCCAAAACCCTTCTGTATGCGGATGACTCCCTTACTTACGCTTCAGCGTTTAATCCTAAATACGCCACAATTCGTGTACAAAGATTTTAGATATTACAAGCAATGGGGGATCAAACTTAACATTGCAAAATCTGAAGTCCTTCTAATCAAACCATCTGGCACCAAAAAGAAGTCAATGCCCCTGAGAATAAACGGTTTTGAAATTCAAGTAAATAAATCAGTAAAATACCTGGGAATCACCTTCGACGATAGAAATAAATTTCATCTTCACGGGAAAAATACGCTAGTGAAAGCTCACTATGCTTATCATCAACTCTATCCTCTGTTAAAAAAATCGTCCCCTCTTTCTCAAAGAACAAAGCTTCTTATGTACAGGCAACTGATCAGGCCCATACTGAGCTACGGTTTCCCAATCTGGATGACAATATCTCAAAGCCATAGAGAAAAACTGGCAAAATTTGAAAGGAAAGCCCTTCGTTCTTGCACTGGAAAGTATTTTACATCAGAAAATTGCTATTTCTCTAACATAGAGCTATATGAAGGAATTAACATGCCTCCTCTTCAGAAATACCTTCTTGAACTAGGCGAAAAATTCCTGGCGAAATGCCAGACCCACCTTAACCCTCAAATTCGTAATCTCTCCGAAATCACTTCTGAAGCCCCTAGCAATATCTACCCTTCACCATTCGAGGCTTACTTGAACCTAGCGGCTACGCATAATCCTCGTGAAAACGAGACTTCTGCTTATATATTTTCAGGCTGAATCCAATAGAGGATCATCGAAAAATCATCAACGACACCCCAGAGGAAATCAATAGGAAACGAACGAAATCGACATCGAGAGCAGTCCAGCGCAACAGCAAAAGGAAACCTGTCAATTACTAATCTTAAGAAATAAATATATTTTAAAATATTTTATAAAAATGATATGTTCTGAACGAGGAAATAAAGCCTAGGCACCATCCTCAAGTAATTAAATTATAAATATATAGGTTAATTTATTAAATTTAACATAGAATTAAGAGAATTGTATATATGATAAGACGCTGAATAAATTATTATCTATCTATCTATCTTTTTATGCAGTTAATATATGTATGTACACGACACGCATTGCGATGCAGTGCAGCACCGTATCAGTGAGCGCACACTGAACGAAAAACTTGTGGTTGATTTAACTATTATTTTTAGTAATGCAACAAAGCATTCAAATTTGTCGAATAAACTACGGAAAAAAGTTCTTTACCTACGGATAAAGATAATTGTTCTATGTTATGTTCTATGTTAAGCAACCTCATCGTCAACCAATAAAATAGCTCCTAATGTTCAAAGTGAAGCAATTGAGGAGAATTGTAGAAGAAGCCATTCATACGAAGCTATCAGTGAATTCTTCAGTAATGGAAAGGAGCAAATTTTAAATTAATAACAGAAACAAAAAAAGTAAAGGACTGTCCACAACACTGAGCACATGGTTGCTAAATGTGGATAAACTAAGCTAGAGTAAAGGCCACTTATTAGAGAATGTAGTTCCACTTCATTAGATATTCTTCACAAAAGTGGTTTTAATAAGAGGACAGATAACGAGGAAAAGAGTTCTTGCAGATTCGAGTAGTATATAGATACATGTCTCATCCAAAATATAAAACCTTTGTTGAGTCTCCTAGATTGCAAATAGAATTAAAGTCCTTGATATTGCTGTGCTTAATATTCCGAAGTGCTCCGTCAAGGTTAAAATAGCCTTTTCTCTGTAACAACATCCTCTACTTTTCTTAAAAATCTCCTTCTATAGCTGTATGCAGAGAAAAAATTTTTCTACGTCTCACGTTTCAATTATCGTGAAGCATACTTTAATGGCCACTGAAATAATTGGAACTAACTGGTTCTTCATCTTTCGTGGTCTCGATATTGATGATACTTTTAAAAAAATGTATATCTTTCTAATTTAATCATGTATTTTGCCTCAATTTACCGATCATCTTAAAAAAATGATGGTGTCTAGCTAACCACTAACACTGCCTTTGCTTCTGGGGCAAAATGGTCTTAATAAATATAAGAGTGTTCGGAAGCGAAAAAATGTAAAAAACTCACAATGCGTTGTAACATCAATCACATTGAAGCATCTAACCAAACTGACTGGTTTAAATCTTTTTGTTCGTACATTCACTTTTTAAAAAGCTCTTTTGATAGTTTCAACTTTAAGAAGCACAACGATGAAATTGCTTTCACATCACAAGTTGCTTGCAAGATTTTTTTGCTACTTCTACTCCTTTCTTTCGCAACAATTTCTTTTTCCTTCCGCTACTTTTCTTCCCAAATACTCTTATAGATTATGCTCTTTTCGTTCAAACTAGACATGGGTAACGCAGCGCTGCGCCGCACAATTGCGTTGAAGCACTAGCCATGATACCACTGCGCTGATACCGATTGTCGGTATCAGTAGCGCAGTAACGCAATTCGGTATTAGTAGCTCAGTAACGCACTTCGGTATCAATGGTGTTGGCGCTACCGCTTTGCAATGCCAACACCATTTGGCTTGGCATTATGCTACGGCGCGGCGCAAAGATATGAGTTGAGAATACTTACCTCAAGTCTGTTTGAGCAATAGAATTTCATTATGCTTCAATACTACAACTAAATAATACCTTTATGGTATATTAAAGCAATGATGTTAATACTTGTCTAATTTACACTTATCAAAAAGTCAGGCATACGCACGTTTGGAAAGATGCTTGAATGGGTACAAGCTGCGCTGCGCAATTGCGTTGATGCATTAGTCACGATACCACTGCGCTGGTATCGCTTGTCTATTAGCCATGATACCACTGCGCTGGTATCGCTTGTCGGCATCAGTAGCGCAGTAACGCACTTCGGTATCAATGGTGTTGGCGCTGCCGCTTTGCAATGCCAACACCATTTGGCTTGGCGCTATGCTATGGCGCGGCGCAAAGATATGAGTTGAGTATACTTACATATCTCAAATCTGTTTGATGCAAAGCAATATACCTACGTGTACGCACGTTTGGAAAGATACCTGAATGGGTACATACTATAGCCTGGGTATTTTAGGGTAATTTATATCGGAAAATTAGTAAGTTCAAATGTGGTTTGCTCTCGTTCCATACAAGCTTTTTCAATCATGTTTTTTTGAGTGAATCATAGCGTCATGGTATTAGCGCAATGCTACCAGCGCCGTATGTAAGATCATGGTATCATAGCGCAATGGTATCAGCGCAGTGCGCTGATACCACTGCTGGCGCCGGTATCAGTGTATCAGCGCTTCAAAATTTGCTGCGTTGCCCATGTCTAGTTCAAACCATATAGAACTAGAATATTTGGTGTTTTGGCTTGGTACTAGCTCTAGCTGTAGTCTCAATAGTAATCCAAATTCATTGTGTGTTCCTCTGTCAATAATTTTCATCCTAAGCACCACTTTCGGTATAGTCCCTTCCTTATGGAAAACGGCACACATTTTCCCCATACTTACAGCTGAAAATCCTTTTTGAATCTCAGATTATCGCCCCACTGCCCTCCTTTCTTGCTTTGATAAATTGCTTGAAAGAATGGCTTACAATAATGTCTACTCTTTTGTCCAATCTTTCTTAGCTCCAGAGTAGCACAGGGTCATAAAGGGCAAATCTACAATAGCCAATTTGTTCCCTTTCACCTATGATGCCGCGTCTACCTTGTATCAGCAAAATCAGGTAGATGTTATACATACAATTTTATTTAAAATTATTCACTCTGGTTTCATTCATTTCTCTGCCCAAACTTCGTGTAACAATAATAATAAGTAATATAAACCACTGCCAGGTTCTCTGAATTGTCTAGCTTTATCTTTAGATCCTCCAAACCCTTTATTGACCTCTTCACCTTGCATTTTTATTCTCATTTGCTCTGGAAAACTGTTCTGGAATACTGTTGTCAAATGTGGTGTCCCTATTACCAATAGTTTGTGCATACCTTAGAATCTGTCCAACGTAGGTTTACTCGCTCATTGTTATATGAATTCAACCAGTGCAGCCAAAACCAAACTTCAAAAACAAAACTCTACGTCCGGTTTAAAAACCCCTAAGACTGCATCATTTCAGCTGGAAAACTCCCAAAAAGTTTTAAAGAGTTGCAAGAATAATCAATTAGGTGCATATTCCATGTAAAATTTATTATATTGATAAAGTCTGTCATGCATAGTCAATTACGGAAATATCCTCAATAGTATTATCACTATATTCAGCTCTTTAGTTAAATTTACAACTCATATTCATTTTTTTCTTGCAATCTTCTTGTCGTCAGCGACTAGAGCTCATGACACAATTAACAACTACCCGAACTTGAAACTGAAGTAAACGTTTTATTGCTCTATCTTCAATTGTATAGGGCAATGTGTGGTTCATCGTAATAAAAAATAGAGCCAAGGCAGTCGAAAATTTTGCATTTTGTCCAATCTGTAGCGTGAAAATTTTCGAACATTTTCAAATTTTGACATACACCAATATCGAAGTAGTTTCATACCAAATGTTCAAATTTCGATACCATATCATTGAGAAGATACCACTTCTCATATGGGACTGGACTAGAGCACACGCCCACATTAGAAGAATTTCATTAAGTAAGCTTTACCCAACTTAGAAAAAACTAGACTAGATGTGCTTAAATTCGAATGTCACCTATGAATCTGAAAATTAAATTTTTGAGGGCTTTCCCCAGAAAAATCTTCTCAATATTTCACAACAACTGTTGTATTAGAAGAAATCAGAAAATAAACAAATACTAGCCCTGTTGTGTGTGATTTGGCCTAACTAACATATTGCGGGTAAAATGGTAGCCTAAACTTAGGCCTTAAGACAGTAAGAGCTTAAAGGCATTACCAAAAAACCGTTAAATTGGTGGACAGTCAAATGTAGTAAAAAAATTTTCATTTCCCACTTATGAAGCTTTTCACAAAACAATATCGTTAAGCAAAAGGGTAAATCAGTTACCAATAAAAAAATAAAACACGTAGAAGAAAAGCTGAAATTCGCATAAAAAATTGTAAACAAACACACAATTTGAAATATTTCGGATAAATTTGATCATTAAGGATCATACCCTCGGTTGTTTTGGTTTGGAGTACCATAACAAGTCATCGGAGCTGGATAATTTCCGTTCAGTCATTCAGCACTCATGCACTATAGCCACTTTTTATACGAAACTATTCCCTATTTCTACCTCTCTACTATTAAAATGAATTGCATAAAGCTTGACGAAGCAAAATGTTGTACATGTGGAGCTTTAAATGCTACATACCTTTCTTAATAGACCATATTTTCTTGTATTGCAACAGTAAAAGGGTCGGCGTATTTGGAATATGACATTTTTGCTAGCGTGTTTTTGCTACTCAGCATGTGCTCAATTGCACAGGGAATTTGCCGAAAGTGTGTGGACAGCAAAATAGACTACTTGACAGTCCTGGTTAAGGACCTGCTCTCTTGGTTTAGGACTGAATCTTTAATAAGAACCGATATTTATCGACCTCTAAAGATATAACTGACGAATAAAAAAGTATGTCATCATCAGGAACCTTGCACTACCGAGAGAGCCATGTGGTTTAAGTCAAGTGTAATTAGGTCCTTAACCAGCATATAAATTTCGACCGATTGCAGTCATCAATTGAATTTAATGGATTGCCGGCTACGTTGGATGTGTACCTAAGTTTAACGCTGACATATTCAAAAAGTGTGTTCGTCACTCTGTCAAGATGATGTGCAAGTGCTGCCATCGCCAATAAACTTTGATTACAAGATAACCTCATCAACATTGAGTATAGTTTACGATAAATATTGGCAAGCTTGTTCGATTTACTTGCTTGTCATTTTCTATTCAAATCCAAATACCACATTCGAAACCCAAATGCCACTCTTTCATATTTTTAAGCTGTATATTTATCCGCATGGTAACTCGGGTTTTAGTAAACGCACCAAATACACTTCAAATTTTTACCCCAAGTATTCATGCTATGATATAAACGCGAAAATATATGACAAAACAACCTTATACTCGGCAACATATGAGAAACCACTCATAAGTTGACGGCTGCAATCATTCAAATGATGATGATCCTGTTTTATCTGGATAACGTAAGATAGACCGAGAAAAAGCCCCAAGACAGGCAGGAATAGTCTGCTGATATCGAAAAATAACAGCATTATCCTCGATTGCGTAAATAAAAATATAAGAGCATCACGAAAACAAATAAATCGTCTTCCACATGTGCGATCCAAAATGAGTCTCGTATAGCCTAAATATACTGCTTTATTGTCAGGATGGAAAATTTATAACCGAGTCGATTTGAGGATACTGTACACACCTTGAAATTAGTCTCCGTAAATTGCGATAAAATATAAATGGACAGACAAAATTGGGGGAGGATTTGCAGAGTCTAAACGCATTTCACCTATGGTACACTGAAGCGATCAGGCTTTGAAGAAATTATGTTCGGAAATAAATAAGAAAAGTTTATCGAGACCGATAAATTGAACGATTTATGTAGTTCACACAGAAAGAATACAGAAAAGTTTTCTAGTCTTTGGACGACACTCGACGACCCATCCGAATTGTCGACTAACTGTTTGATTGTGGGCCATATGTGTATCACGGCTACTATTATACCAATGTGCAAAGATGCGTGTCTCACGGTCCGACTGTATGCCAGGTTATGTATTCCAGTGGTGGAAGACAAAGAGGAAATAGATTGTCTCGTTTACCTTTTCCATGAAAAAGGATTTCGATGGGATTTCGTATAATTTACCAATGATTTGTTGGCAAATTGGACCCTGGGGGAGGATTTCTTTGAGATCGATCTTAAGTGACTTTTAATGATTTAGTACTGTTACCAAATTCCGGGCAGGGAAAATGTGAGCTGAATGTTGTTGTGAAAGTTGTTTATCAATAATGGTATATTATTTGCTCTGCATGTCAACGAGACCGAGAGAAAAGTCAAAATTATCTGATTGAAAACATGAAACTAAACTATAGCTACGTTATCTAAGCCATCATAAATTGAAGATATGAAGGTCGAATCGTAGGCAAAGCGCTTGCTAAGAATACAAATAAGTTCAAAATAAGAGATGCACACTTAAATCCATCCTACATTAGCAAAATGCGGACGAACATATTTTTCAGTCGAAGTAAATTAAATACATGTACTTCGTTTCTCGCTCATAAGGTGCAGGATTTTATAATAAAGATATAAAAATTTTGTGTTTAAATAAAACACAGAATAATTGAGATATTGTGTTGAAATTCATCCCAAATGTAGTACACATATTACATTTAAGCATACAATTCGATTTTATCCATATAACTTGTCGCGAGCACGTTTGGATTCTTGTAGCCGATTTCCCCTACTCAAAGTTAATGCTAAATTTCCAGAACTATATCATATGCATTTTTGAAACATATGCAAAAGTCATTTCGCATTCTAAGTTTTTTTAAAATTTGTTTGTTGGTATATGGGTGCCTAAATTATCGCTAAAATGGCGCCTGCGTCAGACGTTAAATCGTGATTTATATAGAAAATTGTTATGTTCTTATTCAAAAACTCTGTATTAGCAAGCGCGTTTCAATTCATCCGTTTTAATACGTTCCATTCATTCAACGTTTTTTTTTATTTTGTTAACCAGCATTTAGAGAATTTCCGGTTACATCCAGCACTTTGAAATGAAAAAGCTATGAAATTTAGCTCCCAGCACAATAATATCACAATCTACATAGCACATGCTCCTATGAAATACAACGCAATATTTACGGTCACATGCGTTATGTATATAGCACCCCAAGGCGTAAAATATAGCTCAAAGCCAAAGTTTCATATATTATTGGCTTTTTTGCTATGCAGCATAGTCCTCACTCCTGTGCAACATAGCCTCAACTACTGTGAACATAGTCTTTGCACATACAAATAAAGTAACCAAGTTAATAAAGCGTCGGCTCTTGAAGAATAGGGCCACAGCCTTGAATTAGGATTGGAGCAGGATTTATTTGTGATAATTTAATTAATAATAATTTCCAAAATTTACAATTGTCAAAGCACCCAAATTGAATAAAATAATGATAATATAATTATTACTTTGTTTATTATCAGGGCTACAATGCATGACGCTGGGAGCTATTATACATGGCGTGAAAGGCTATAGTACATGGCATTGAACGCTATAATATCATGGAGTTGGGGGCTATAATATATGAACTTAAGGTCTATGAAACATATCCCTTACTGATATAAATTTTTCGCCATGCATTTGAACATATTCTCGAAATCAACCTTGTTTATAGCGCCAGATGTATATAAATTATATTCTCAGTTTACATTGCAATTCGGATTATTCTAATCTTAAATGACAAATAGTTTGCGCTCACCATTCCCCAATTGATGCTCTGCGTTTTGCTACTGTCCGTAGAAATGTCTTCGTATTAGGACTGTCCTTATCTGGGTATATGTATATACCTTGCGCTACTAATAAGATCTAATCTATACCTAATTGGAATTAACTTTGTCTAATTAGAACTAAATTTACACTTAAGTTTCAAATCTACCTATTCTCATAAATAGACTGATTTCGATCGATTTGGCAATCTGAGCACTATTCAGTCACCGTATGTAGCCTACATAGTAGACTCTTCAAAACTCAGCCGGTGTCACAGGAGTTAATAACATTCTTCTCATTAAAATTATTTTATTTCCTTGTGACTTAGACGAGTGATTTTGCTATGGAAAGCATGATGAAAATTAATTTTGTATCTAACATATAGTTGATTTTTTTTGTGGGCACAAGCAAAGAAATTTCTTGCCTGTCAGACATTCAAATTCGAATTCGTATAGATATCTTTTTGAAGTGGTCCTTGTGCATTGGTCGTTCACTTTGCAATTCATTTAGCTGAAAGAATATTACAAATTGCTGAACTTGATTTATTTTCTCATGTGTGCAATTTGAACAAACGCTAAAAAACACGATTTTTGCTTTGCGCTATGCTACCTATTTGTTTCTTCATTGAAATTTTGAGGATTTTTCACTTTTCGGTAATACTGTGGTGTGATATGGTAACGCTCCGTGCCTATTGAACTATCAGTTTCAGAATCTTAATTCAGTTTTGACCTTTTTTGCATAAGCGCAGACGGTCAATGTTGTTCCAACGAATGCATCTCAGTCTATGCCAAAATAATTTGGCTCACTTTCATTTTCCCTTATTTCGGAAATACACTTTCCGCTATTTATAAGTTTCTAATAATAATGTGCCAATAATCAATAGCTTCCACGAAACGAATACTGCTTCTAAGATTTTCACATACATCTATTGCCACTGACACTGGTACAGCTATTCGCACCTTCAAACATCCCCAAGGAAGCAGTTCGAAAGGCAACGTAACACGGCAACGATAATCGCAATTTGGCATCCAATAATTCACCGGCAATTTGTCACTACGTGGAAAATTAAATTTAAACAGTGGTCACGGCATGTTTGCAATAGGTTTCGGTTTATACGCGATCTGCGGTAGATGGCGTCGATGCACTCATGCAACCGGTGCAATGATGCTACTGAGTCATTTATATACGATATGTTGCCTCATATTTCCAGGACTGTTACACGTACTGCCAAGCCCCATTAATTATCTTCGCTTAAGGTAGATTACATACTTGGCGTAATCCCTTAATCGACTTGAACGATTCTGATCATTTAGCGTGTTCGTTACGTTTTTGTTTTGGTGAATTTCTTGTCATAGAGCGAGGTGTGACTAAAATTAGTGACATTTCAAATTAATAAAGGTAAATCAGCGAATAGAAGCGAGTTTGTGGTATTTATAGTACTGTTTGTGCAGCATTTCCACAAACATGTGTGTTACATATGTATGTATGTAGAAGTTGTGTAGGTATGTCAGTTTTCATAAAAAACATAAGGATTGCTCATAAACTAAGCGGAATTGAATTTAAATGCAAAAGGGGCAGTATATTTACCAGCAATACAATTCACTGACTTTCTATTTTTATGGACCGATGAAAATTAAAATTGTTTTTAAAAGAAAACTTCTACGAAAAATGATTCTGCTTAAAAATAATGAGAAATTCCAGGATTTTTGGCAATTTATTGATTTGATCAAAATAAATTTTTTGATAAAGCACTCATGCAAGGCTTGTATATTCAACAACAGGTCTAATTAGACTCCAAAAGAAGGCCTCAGCCAAAAAAATGTCGTTAAATTGCTACAGCCTAAAGGTAGAACTATAATGCAATTAAGTGAACTTAAGTGAGCGCTGAAACTGAACGAAAATTCACTCAATTGAAGTCGATCGGTTAATTTGCCCGTAATAGAATTAAGTGAAGCTTCATGAAGCTGGTGCGAGAGTGGCGAATATGAGTTTGAATTTGCAGGCATATGAGATGAACTGATGTAAGCGTTTACGCAATATTTTTGAATAGGATTTTGCTGCAATTGAAATATAGTTGTCTTCATAGCTTGCTAGCCCTGTTCCTTGAAATCGTAGAAAATTGTAGCTGAGCTGCACCTCGGCACTTTGCTGTAGATTATTAGATCTATAAAGATGGGCTTGGTGCAGTCTTCATAATGATTTCCAACTGCAAGTGGTCACATCAGTCAAGTATGCACTGTGTGCTGGTGTCTGATGAGAATCAGTGCATACATTCGAAACCACTTTGTCAAATAAAAATTTTCAATGTAAATAAAAAAAAATATTTCAATTATAATCATTCCGCAAAAACAATTGCAATTTGGTTTGGCTTCGGAGGCTTATTCCGCAAAACGATCGAGTTTCCCGTATCAATATTCTCTGCATTGATAAGCTTTAGAGACGATATACGTTGTCTATGCTGATTTATAGACAAGAAGGGAACCATGAACACAATTAAATAACATTTACAAATAAAAGGACTGTTCGCGTGCTACGATTAATTGCCAATTAATTGCAATGAAGCCGTTTTTGTACTCCGATTTACTAAAAACTGCAAATTTCCTCTCTTTCAGTAAATTTGAGTAGGGTCTGAGCTACTGAAAAATACTGAAAACTGTCAAATGGTTTTTGGCGTAATGTTATTATGAAGGACAAATATTTTGTTGGCGATAATTTATCACCGCTCAGGATGACTTTATAATCACTATTGTTCTCCCGAAAACCGATAACTGATACTTTTGTTTGGCAATTTTCAGGAAATGCAATGAGAGCGTTTTCGTACTTTTCATGAATTTCCCCCCACCGCATGATTCAGGAAAATTCAGTAAAATTCAGTGACTGAAAGTACGCAAACAGATCTAAAATATTCAAATATTTCACATACCTATTATTCCTTCTACAATACCGCATACCAACGATCATTACTTCTACCTCCTGCAAAAATAGCAAGCGATCCCCGAAAATATATTCAAATAATTTACGTGCCTTCTATTGGTCCTAGTCGTTACACAAACCTCCTGTCAAATTTACTTAATTGATGTACGGTCCCAGTCGTACGCCACTTAAGTCGCCCGAATTGAACGAAACTTAACGAAACGGCAGATAAGTACATTATGGGTATGCCGCTTGTTTTCTATGCAGTCATACTGTCACTTAAGCTACTTAAAGTTCACTTAATTGCATTATAGTTCTACCTTAAGACATTGCTAGCTTGCACAACGATTGAGTTGATGTGATCGTCAAAGGTGAATAATTGCTTTTGTAGTGCTCCTTAATCGAGTACTTACGCTGATTGACTTAAAGGTGTACTCAAGAATGAGTATTCATAGATTATAGGATTATTTTTGCGTGTGTAAGATATAATAGTTCACTTGTCAGGATTAATATGGAGATTATTATCAAAACACAAGCTAGAAAATATGTTTAGATCCTGCTGCAAGTCATTGCAACCATTAGGACTTCTGAATACTTTGAAATTTCACCGTTATCGGCATAAAGCAAGCATAGGATGACTGCAGAATAGAGCTTTCATTATTAGTATATAAGGAAAACACGATAAGGCCTAGATGACTACCTTGTGATCCACCTGACGTGGTTTGAATTACAGAAGAAAAGGCACCGCGAAAGGATATATGTTATTTTCGCTTGATCAAGTATAATTCAGCCCAGTTCAAAAGCATGTTAGGGTATTGAAATGAATGAAGCTTACCTTAGAGTGTATGGTGATCAAGTTTATTAACGGCTTACTTCACGTCTGTGCAAGCATAGTCAGTATGAAGGCCAGCTTGAATTAAATTGGTCACTTGATGAGAAAATTCAACTTTCACTATCTTAGATGATTCCACTATAGACCAAGAAACACGTTGCTGTAGTATACACAAATGTATCAAACGGTTTTTTTCGTTGACCACAAACTTCTTCTCTGGTACTCATTTAACGTGCCTCTCTTTACATTTCCCCCATTCTGCCATTTCTCTTAAACTTCTCTGGAATCGATACTTGGTCCACTTTTGTGCTATTCATCAATGATATTCCTTCCTGGATCCATGTTCCATATCTTGTGTTTGCTTATAATCACATAATGAGTGGTACCAGTTACAAAATGAACTAAATGCTGTGATATGCTAGTGCTAACTGAACAATCTTACTCAGAACATATCTAAATGTCATCAAATATACTGAACTCATAAAATGTCTCGTCAAATGTGTTCCTAACTTTTAAGTTTGTCGACAATTTTAGGTGCAACTAAACTTTCATTAACACCCTGTACACACAAATATCAAGTGCACACTATCTACTTCTTATCATATATTTTTTCACTTGCCCGTAGTATTCTTGAATATTCCTGCGAGTCTGGTTACCTAAATTAAAACGCTCATTATTATTTAAAACCCACATTCATAGTGATATCTCACATACTCAAATAAAATGAAATCCCACACTCACAGTATAGTGACCGTTTGTCTTTTTTTGCCATTTTTTTTTAAATCACGACGAGAGTTCCCTGTGAGTGTTTATTTTCCAAGCTGGTTCATTGTCCTTTTCACTTTGAACTCAGTTACACTATTGATACACTGCTGTTGTTAATATCATGGTATCCACCAGTGTGCCATCCGGTTCTAGGTTGACACCAGCTCAGTGGAGCAGTACATTCGCGGTACCTATGCCGTTGCCCTGCATTGATGCAGCGAAAGTTTTACCCAGTTTAGCGGATATTTTATTCGCAGCACAGATCATTTCCAGCCTATGGTGAGTAGAGTAACCAAGCTTTCAAACACAGTTCATTTACAAATGAGACATTTTGAAAGTAACATTTGTTCTGAAATAATCGAAAGCTATTCTACGAGAAGTGATACAAAAAAGATCCATTTTATGTCGTAACGAAACTTAAATTTCTGCGAATATATGAAGCAATCATTTGAAGGGTATGAGAGGCTCTTGCAGCAACTTCCAAGTTTTTTTTTCACAAATTTGCGTGTAGATGAAGAACTACGGCGTGATTACTTCACCACATAGATATAAGAAAAATGGATACGAAATGGGCCGAGAGAAATGAAGCAATTTTCGACCTCTGGTCGCAATGTGTTTGTGTAAAACAACAACAAATTTCATTCAGAAAAGTTGATGTGTTTGGAAATTTGTGTCCATGTATTAGTTTCCCCCTTATCCCAACCACCCCCGTAGATTGGATGGATTGAAATGAATGTTTACATAGAGAGTCTACAGCGCTGAGGGGTGGTGCGTGCGGCATTGAGGGGAAAGCTGTTTTACAGAGAGTAAAATTGCATGTGTAGTAAAATTGCTTCATTCACGTACGGGTTCATGCATTGTGATTGCGTGTCCATTCTTTATATGTCTATGCTTCACCATAAGAAGCTAGAATCCACATTTAAAATTTGGCGAAAAAATACGGGTTGGCTTTAATTGTTAGCGCTACTGCTTGGACCCAAAATTAAATCAACATCCTCATATTGTCAGGATAAAAATATATTGAAGTAAAACAAAATAGTTTTAATAATATTTTTAGTTGGTGAAGTGTAATGTAGGTCATTGAATAAATTGAAGAATTGTATTTCGTTCAACCGTTGCTTTTGTACATGCTCGATTGTTTCTGCTTCTCACCTGCTCCTTTGTGGATATTTTGCGCATATCTCTAACGGTGACTTTTGGATGTAGTCGTTATTTTCATTGCACAGATTGTGTAGAATTTCTTTTCCTGATTCCTGTAAGCATTAAAAATGAAACCCTTCTATGACTTGTCAAAAACGTTAAATATTTACGCATTTTATGTTTTGAGTGAATTTCAAAATATTTCGATCAATTTCATGCAATCTTTTCAATAGGTATGCTTCGAAAACCGCAAAGTCACTATGACGTTCTGGAGCTCCACAATATATGTAGGTGAACCTGTGTCTATAATCTACGGCAATATATCTAATAATATAATGAGATAGTATATACCGCAAAAGACTTTCCGAGCGCCATCCTTTAAAATTAACGTAATTTGTTGCTTCATCCTTGGATACATGTACCTTTATATGGCAATTTTCCATTGCTCCCATACATTGTGGAAATCCCAAATTATCCAAATCAATTTTAATTTCCTTGATTTTGCTTTCCGACAGATAGTACATTTGCGAAAAATATTTAATTTCCATCTCATGCATTGCACGACACACCTTCCAAACTATGTTACAGTGGTTCGATGGATCGATAGTGTGGATGATGACCTTATCGCGTATTGAAAGACCGAAAATTGGTGTTTTTCCGTGCATAATGAAAATATCAATTTGATTCGAACATTTTATCAACATAAAATACGATTAATTTTTTTGCAACATTCAAATATGTGATTACGAAAATGCTGCTATTAGTATAAATTAAAAGAGCTCAAAGCGACTGAAAAAGTTGAAAAATGAAATTTAATTGATAACTCAGTGGACAAGACCAAAAATACTATCTAAGGAAGCCTACATACCTAGTCATTCAAATTTCGTATTAAGTCTGATCTTTACCGTTAAATCTGATTCAAGCCCTGCATTAGTAAAAAAAACAATGAGTAACAGATAAGGACAAGCTTTCAACCGTAACTCTTTGCGTGCGTTGATGTTCATGAATTTCAATATTATTCACCGTTGAGAACGTTTCTAAGCAAACGATAAGCAAAACGAATGTCATCCCACTCCATCGTTTCTACTCTTCATCGAAATGAACAAGTTTTTAATTGAGTTATAACTCGAAGTAAAAACCAACAAGCAATTCATCCAACCACCAAAAACTCACGACAAACATTTCTCATCGTAACATCATCACCACCCCGACTCTTTTCTATCCGTCCCGGATTCGCGCTCGTCTGAAATCTAGTCTTTATGCCGAAAATGAGTCAGTCACTCACCTTCATCCACCAGAAGAAAATCCCCAAAAATCTACGAGGACCCGGGGTAGCTGGAATGTGAAAGGGGAATGAGCAAACGACCACTGACAACGATGTGTTTGCTTTCACCTGTTTAAAATTCAGAAAGATAAAATTTTATCGTTAAGCTTTGAATTAAGTTACACGAGTTGGAGCAAAAGATACAGACATAGATGTCGTAGTGGTGAATGCACATTAGAAGTATTAATGGAGAAACATGATTTAATGCTAGTCCGACAGGAATTTTTAATTTAATTAATCGGTTTGCAGGAATGTGTTGGTTGCTACTCTGTTGTGAAGATATTAAATTAAGAGTAGTGGAAGGGTGTTGAGGCGAAATTAATGCACACATGTGAATGAATTTCGGGAAAATAAATAAAAATGAAAGTAGTTTAAATTTACAATATAACACTCGATAAATGATTTGGATTAAGGTGTATTTAAGTGATAGCAAGCTAATGTTTTCTATCGAAATGTGTCTTCATTTTTTCAAAAACTAAACTACAAAACGTTTTGAGTCTGGTCAGTGAGTAGGGTTTACTTTTGCAAATAATTAACTCTTATATGCTGAAGACTGCAATGCATTTAAAAGTATCCACTTTTGAAAATAAGCTCGGAGTTGAATTGGTGTTCTTTACAGCAAAAACAAAACACAACATTTAAATGAAAGCAGTATTGTTAGAACGTTTATGGATATTTATACTATTTAAATCAATAAGAACTGAATAATTTAACTATCCAAACCTTGTTTCCAGAATACTCACTCAAACGCTGATGACTAGGCAAATAAATAAAACCCTGATGACTAGCCCTGAAGTCTCAGATACAGGCAAATCGCTGTCAGTAGTTATGAGGCTATGGCACTCCTCCCTAGTAACTATGAGGTTATTCAAGTGAGGCGACATTGCTGTGCTTGTCAGAGTTTCGTTTCCAAAAACTTTGCCTAGGAAAACTGAACTTATCCTTTTCACAATGAGTTGGCTATTAACCCACCCACCCTCAGCGTTATGAACTATAAACTATAAACACTAAAACAAGTGTAAAACATTTGGACGCTATACTAGATTTGAAACTCAAGTGGGAGGGCCAATATGAAGTATAGAATTAGTAAGGTTCACGCAGCACTCTTCGTGTACCCACGTTGGGTGCCAATTTTTCACCCTCCTGACATGGAGAAGACAAGCTGTCAAGTTTATTCAGAATTGCAGGGTGACAAATTGGCGCCCAGCGTGGGGACCCACGGTATACCTACGGCACGCAAATAACTGGCTAGGATTTGGTGGCTATACGTTGAGAGGCCCTATTTTGGTGGCAAGTTTATAACGTGTAAAAAGTGAAGAAAAGAGTTGCAGGATGATAAAGGTCAGATTGCGAAGATATCTTGCTAATAAAACTGGGTCAAAGATGAGATAGTAACCAGTAGTTCTAGTGGACCTCAAGAAGATGTGACAGCGGGTGCAGTCAGGATACCATGTATTAGGAATGGACAGTTGAACGAGAGTTGAAGACGGTGGATTATTCGTCGATAGGAGATAGAGAGGCGCCGGGGCTGAGGTAAGATCTTGAAAATTGGTCTGATCGACAAGGCGGTTGACGTGGCTTCTTTCCTCAACCTTTCCATTGTTTGTATTTATCAATATTATTAAATTTTCAAATAATAAAAAAGAAACCATATTTAAAAAACATAAATATAATAGTAAAAATAATAACTATACTAATGATAATAATAATAATCAATCCAATCATTTAAGCTGAAGTGCGTAGCCTTTTCGTTGATAAAATAGATTTAAGGGTATACTTTAAGTTTCAGCTATGAGATTGCAAACCAGTGTCGATCGCAGGCGACTTACTATTCACATGTTTTTACTGATTTTGGTGTACATGGCGATCGGGTGGTGGATGGCAGCAGATACTGATGCCAATAGAAAATACATTAAAAATCAGCCCAATGGAAGATAATTCAGGTGCTCATGCTACCGCATCGGCTCATCCCAGAAGTGCATGCATAGCAGCAAGACGCGCTCAAATCAGTTGAGCCTTGTTGGTATTTTTACGGAATGCCAAAAACGGTATAGTCTTATCGCTAAAATAGTACACCCTGGCTGAAACTTCAGGATACCAGCAACAGCAAACTAGATAATCATGGGAGTCTTTGGTGATGCCTGAATCTGCGAAGGCGGATCAAAGAAGGACACAGGAGTCAGATCGAGCGTCTATTTAATGGATCTGAACTTTCACCAGAGACATACACTATTAAACTATGCTACCCATTTTCAGTTTGAAATCCATTTACGCCATACGCAAGACTGTTGAGTTCATTATCGAAGTATCATTCAAACCAAGGTCGATTTTCTTACCGACGTATGGGCTAAATTAAAGTTCAAGTGAAAAAATATAACGGACTTCAAGCTAGCCTGACACTATGGCGATCATCTGATTCAAGCAAGAGTAGAAAATTGTCCGAGGTCAGCGAAAAATCGGGAAGGAGTAAAAAATCGAACGTTTTTCAACCAATCTGATTCATTCTTGTCCTAGAACTTGTGAGCTTCCAGACTAGATGAATATGCGATCCACTAAAAAATTATGGACAAAATTCGGCTCGATAGAGCAGAGATGTGCATATTCGGATAGCGTTCCAAACTCTGTAGCGTGCCATAGAATTTGTTTTCTTTACTATAGGCTTTCTGATGGGAGAAACTTTGGATATAGTTTGCCTGATGTGAAATTCTTAACTATTCGCTTTACTATTCACTTTGCTAACACTTACTTAGCTATTCACTCTGCTATCCCTTACTAATTTACCATGTCTTTTATGCTTTAAAGAGACTTGTGACTTATCTTTTCAAATGTTTGATTTTATTTGCGAGTAAATTTTAAATTTCATGATAGTGTGTTTTAGTAATGAATAAATTTCATATAACTTCATTTTAGTTGCAGGAGACATTTAAGTCCCGAAACTTATCACTCCATGCTTGTATGCATAAATTGTAAATGAGCTCATTTCATTACTAACTTTAAATTCCAGACCCAACAAGAAATGTTAATACGAAAATATACGAAAACGCGAAGTATTTTCGCATAGCTTTGAATGACTCTCCATTCTTTTAAACGGCCTTTTGGAGACATGAGTACTTCGAGCTCAGCCGTCTTTTGTATGTATGTAAATGCCTTTGTAAGTTACACTAGAACAAATCATAAAATATAATTCCTATACTGAGCTAAGCTATATTTTATCCCCATAATCACTTTAAAAATCGATAACAAGACACTTTCAACAGAGCAATCGATTCGAAGAAGTCAATAAAATTTATTAAAGTCACACCTCGACCACTATTCACTATTCGGTCATCCCGTACCAATGTAGTTGCAATTGAAAGAATCTTTCATTTGTCCATTAGCCATTCAATTAAACCGTTGTTCGATATGTGCAACCTTAACTTGATGACAGCACGATTAAAGGAAACGTGTCCAAACATTGCATACGAGCCACTACATAAATTAAATGATGCTGGCAATCAGCCAAGTTGATAATATCCGTTCTAGTCTTCGCAGAATACCACACCATCGACTACCGTGGATGTTTTTTTCAGACACGTACCGATGCAATGCATTTGGTCTGGCCAAAGAACTAATGCATGGCATACTATATCGATGGATAGGTGCAATCAGTGATGGTGGTTGTCCTTTGAAAGCACAGAGAGACTTGATTCTCGAATGTGTCATTTGAATTTATCAATTATTATTTGCGTGATGAGATAAAAAACCAAGACTTTTTGAATATAATTAATCTTTCTTACATTGAACAAATCAACTGCACCTATCTTTGGTTGTAAAATTCAGTTGAAAATATATGACTTCACTTACTTCAATTGGGAAAATTCGCGGCTCGTTGTGTTGAAAGCACGTGGAAAAGCTCATGTACATTGGTTTGCTCCACAATAGGATTTATTCTAAAGATGATATGCACTAGCGATAGTTTGTGTCTAATTTTCTATTTTGTTGCACACGATATGACGGTCCATTGATACTCATACCTAAGAATAGTAGGTACAAAACCGGATACGTTTTTTTCATGTTGGATAACCGTTTATTCAAAGGGAACACTTTCTGAATTTAGTTCTGCATCAAGACAGTTTGTGCTCTACACATCTCCAGATAACGGAAACTGCAATGCATTAAAAATCCGATTATTTCTTTTTTTCCATCTGTCATCTTACACTGTGTCAAGGTGTCGAATCATATCCATAAAAGATTTACTTCCCTCGAGTTCCTTTCCACCAGCGTGGCCATTCTTCCGCTGGAGCATTCACTATAAATAACAAGAATCTGTACTATGCTCTTGCGTGCTTTATATGGAAACTTGAAGCAGTACGGTGCAACAAGAGTGCCGGAATTAGCGATGGTGTGGCGGCATTTGGCGAAGAAATGCATTGGATAGGCAGCAGACAGATGATGACGCAGCGGGCGTCAAAAGTATTAATTAAGGCGTCGTTTTGCACCGTGTTTTCGGTGCAAGTTACAAAAGTAGCAAACATCTTTTGAACTAAATTTAGTCGCTTACACACCGCCAACATGGCTCGAGCAGAATGTTTGCATCAGCGAACACACAAGATAACAAGTTAATAGCTCTGGCAGTCAGCAGAGTAGGAGGACAAGACTGAACCCTGTGTTACACCTGTTCAAATTACTTGGAACAACACCGACGTCGGCGGCGGTGTTGATGCTTAATGGACGGTTTTTCCTCTGTGCAACGGGCAATAAGTACAGTAATGGTACAGCGATTTTTCTGTGGCTTATTGATGGTAAATTTAGAACGGGGTGAATACTGCAAAGTACAGATGGCTGATTGCAAAATAAGTTGCACTGAATGCAACTGAAATAGGCTGGAGTTCTGCGAATCCATATAAAATACCCTTGTCAAAAAAGGTAATAAACTACTTCCGGCAGTTTATTCACTAAGTTGGATTGAACCAGAGAGGTTTGAACAGAACCAAATGAACTAACGGAAAAATTAAACAAAAATACAGTACCTTGATTCAATTATTTTTTAATTATGTCTCGAAACTCAGCGAAATTGATTGGAGAACAAATTCAGTAGAGAGATTTTAATGCATAACAAAGAAG
The DNA here is from genome assembly GCA_947369275.1 of Nemotelus nigrinus. Taxonomy (NCBI): domain Eukaryota; kingdom Metazoa; phylum Arthropoda; class Insecta; order Diptera; family Stratiomyidae; genus Nemotelus; species Nemotelus nigrinus. The sequence continues at coordinate 110,859,064 of OX376374.1, forward strand.
CAGCTTGCTTCAGATGCATTCTTTTTTAGGTATGTTGTAATCTTGATTTAAATTGTACTAATAAAAAATAATTACTCAATTCAGAAAACTTAATCAACGGAGAACTGACAAATTTTTGGCGTTATGATGCTAGTATATTTTAATTATTATCTTGAGTTTCTAAAACGATTTCAAAATACATCACTTAGCTCAAGTCGATTTAGACATTTTTAAATAAAAAGGAAAATCTATGAAAATATTTGATTCAGAAGGTCAAACTTTTAATTCGGATCAAAGCACTCTTCTTGACTCTTGCCTATTCAGGATATTAAAGTTGTGCCACTACTGCCAGAAGCTGTGAAATGAAAGACAAATAAATCAAAATGAAAAATATTAACGAATCAGCAAACTTTATACTCTTGTCTTTCAAATTCAAAAATTAAGCCAATTCCTCAAATTTGGCACTAATATATATAACTAATGCAGTCTGATATCGCAGAGATGATTGTTTAGAGCTTGGAGAAGGAGAAAATCTTTCAGAGGTTTACTCCTTCTGAATAAACTTTAGATGTCCCATTCTCTCACAAGAAATGTGATAGTGGAAAAGCCGAAACCTACTAAAAATAGTTGGCAATCTTTAATGCTGAGCTGGTAGTGCTGGACTGAAGCACACAAAGTAACGGCAATTTAAGCTCTGGTCCTTTTTCCCCTTGTCCAGCAAAGCAATATTTTTGTAACATAAAAATGATCATACCCCTTATTAATGATCAGATAGAGCTTAATTATGAAATTGCGGTCTTCATAAAGAGACTTGAATGCATTCTTGTTACTATCAAATGCCGAGGAAAGATTTTGCATGATCGCTGAGAAAGTAACAATACTAGTGAAAATATATTTGTTACGTTTCTTTACAATTGAGATTCGGCTTTCAGGCAGAACGAATGCAAACTGAATTAATTAATTCGAAGTCATGAATATCTAATATCGGTTTTCTGCGATTGCTTCCTAGCATCATTTTGGGCGAAATAGAAGAAATTTGCGAAAAAAAACCTTACTAATGATTTTTCAACAAAACTATCTTGAATGTGGTATCAGAAAAACAATATGCACAGTCCATTATAAAGCCGTGTTGTACTACTGGATCAATTACAAACCTTTGATTTATTGTATAATATACACATATGTATGTCTTCATCATTAATTTCGTCATCGCCTGTGAAAAGTTCCGAAAATAAGTGCAACACTTTTTGCTGAAGGTGCGGCCGTCAAAGTGCTAAGAAGCCTGATGTAGTGAACAAAACTGCTAATTCCCTACACTCTCAAGTTGATATTCAAATAAGTATAAAGATTCGTTCAAACATATCATTTCTAGATCTGAAATTTCAATACCTCGCTGCGAAATTTCTGCTCGAAAAGATTAATGTGCATTCCCATTTTCAGTATCTGAAGCTTCAAGGTGGAATATCTTCTTTCGATCCTTCAATTTCTTTTAGATTTATGGGATTGAAAGTATCTTTTTTCTGTAAACATTCGTTAATTACTTCAACAAGGATGTGATTTACGCAACTGTCGTACAAAATTGTTTTGTTTGTGATTTCAGTTTCGTTTTCAATAAAAATAAACTCATATATTTTCAACTAACGTTCGCACCCGCTATAATTCTTCCCCTGGAATCATTAAAACGACTATTATCGAACGCCTTGCTTTGCCTTAGCGTGACATCATGAAATCTGGCATACAAAATGCTGAAATTCCAAATACGAATTTCCACGCCACTTTGAATTTAAATTATATCGTATTTTTTCCTATTGTACGATAGATACATTCATCTTCGAATCGGGGGGTTTTTGTTTTCACATATGTTTTAGTAACAGAGTGAAAAGTGGGAGAGTGAACAAAATAATGTGTACTTGAGAACATTCTTTGCCGCACGACGACTATCTGTTCGCGGTGGCCCCAAAATCCATCTAGATACCATAGATGTTGTAAAGTGCTAACGTTCGCATTTATCTGTCAACTTTGATCGTTAGTTAGTAGCGCAAGATAGATTCTGAGCTTCTTTGATGAGAATGTGGAAGACAATCTGCTAAGATAAATAGTTTTTTGACCATGTGCTAGATTTTGAAATGAGCAACGCCTATAGCGAGATAAAATACGGGCCCTCAAAAACGAAAGGTTAAATAAAAACATGTTGAAGATGGAGCGAGGGAAATTCTTTTTATTTCGATATCATTCCGATATTGTGTTCTCGATTGATATGAATTGGAATTTATGGTTTGTGGCTGCGATAATGACTGGGATGGAAAAAAAGTTTTGGAAAGCTGCTGAGAAGTTCCGGTTGAATTGGTTTGATTGTGTAAGAGGAAAATTTTTTATGCGAAAACTTTGCTTACATATGCGTTAAATTTTTTAGAACAAAAAATTCCAAGGAATACAAGCCAACCCCAAATGTGTAATTTCATTTATAAATACAGAATGTTGAAACACAATTTACAGAATTTTAAATGAATTGAAATATAGACAAAATGTTAACAAAGACGTAATATGAACGCAGCCATATTTGGAAAGTTCAGTTCTATATTTCTATAACTGGCAGCAAAAGTTCAATTTATAAAAGTACATATGCTACAGGAGGGCAACCAGAGTGACTATCATAACGTCAAACAAAGGGCGCAAGTATTAATTTACTTATATTTTCGCTTGACTAAAGCTTGTTGATTATCATTATCGTTTACTTTTATTGACTTCGGCTTTGTGTGGAAGTACAGGCCCTTAGCTATTCAGCGAAGGCTAGCGAAATAAGACTAATGGTTTGATGTCATGTACGAGCATTGTAATAGCTTTCCGTCGAATTGAAATGGCTAATTTCCAAATAAATCGGCTCAAGCGGTTACATTCAGTCAGGATGTTAAAAATATTAATAATAATGTACATATATTTAAGCAAATACACATAAAAATTCCAGTGAATTTGATAAATATTCTGGGAGTTGCACGCATATTTGTAAAAATATCTCGGAGTGATGCATAGGGTGCAGAGCGCGTTACGATTTCCGAGTTTCCGACCAATGAACGCATGAGAGCACACGAGAGGAAAGAATGATCCGCAAACAACACCCAATTGAACTATAATAATCTACCAAAATGACGGAGGTTTTATTACATGGATACGAAATAGACAGTTCAGTGTAAGCTGAACAAAATACTATGAATAACGTATTTTTGAAACTTTGAACGCTTTTTCCTCAGTACTTTTGTTTTGAGTCGATAAGCAAGGTTTCCAGAAACATCTCAATCGATCAGACATCATTTTATTTATTTTTTACTTATTGAAAGCTTTTATCTCGCCGGTAAATGTTTACCCAAAATTTATAACTAAATTCCAAGTTTTTTTGATAAGCCGACATGTTAGAAATTAATATTTTACTTATTCCAATAATTAATTACTAGATGATAGTATTTTTATTAATGAAAATCTTTTTTGTTTTTTCATATGATCCAATCTGGCGACATCAAATATATCAAAATTATGCTAAAAAAAACTTTTAGGTCAATCAGCCGAAATATCTTTCCAGGTGAAATTCTCAAAAAAATCACTTATTTTCAGCCTCATAACTGCTTATAATCCCATAATGGTTCTATGCGAAGCCGAAATTTCACTCGATTTCAAGTAGAAGTGAACTGTTAGGTAAGTATGAGATCAAAATGGCTTGATAAATTGGTGTCAAGCTTAAGTGACTTGAATTCAAGCCCAATTGCCTGAGTCAAATGATTTTAATGTTTTGATGGATAAATAGCTTAAATGGCTAGTATCTTGATGGGTTTACGACTTCAAATTTCAACAATTCGATAAATTCGTGATTCTATAGCCTGTTCCACAATGAAAGTTTTATTCGCATTGTTAGCTAGTTTTTAAAGAAATCGTGAAAATCAAATGAGCTAAGATATAAAGCAGAAACAGTTTCTTTCATTATTTGTAGTGACATTTATGATACGCAAAGTTTCAGGTTTGTTTTCAGTTTTTCACGGATTTGAAGAAAAATTTGGTGTCTATTTTAGTTTAACTGTTGCGTCTGGCAACGTTTCTAATGTCCAGAAATAAAATGCTTGGAAAATACAAGAAAACTAATTTTACGAAATGGATAGTTAGCCCCATTGCCAATGCTCCATGAACCAAAACTTGTGGCACTGTGCAACAAACCAATGAGCAATGCCCTCTTCTCAGAGGCAATTAACTTTCTTCCATATCTACCAATAAATTAAAATATGTAATCTTCTTAAACTAAACTCTAAACTAAAATATTTGTTCTTTCGAAAATAAATTGACTAAATAAAAATGGCATGCCCTTTTTCAATCTATGTATACCAGCGTAGAGTGATCATGTTGATGTCCCAATTTTCTCCTCATGTGAAATTTTTTTCTCAAAGTAAGAAAGATAATCATGGTTAGAAATGCACCACGGACTTCATCTGTGAGAAGTTGGTGTTCTCCTCGAAACTATTTTCAACCTGAGACATCGCAACTGAACTGAAGTCTAGAAGGTGCCTGCCAGCAGTGTGGTGAAGGAAGAAAAAAAAACTTATTAACCTCTCGTGCAGTGTGCGTCAGAAATGGCCGAAAAGGTCTTTGAAATTACGATTCAACCAACACTCGATCAATCATGCAATCTAAATTGGTGGTGTCAAGGCAGGTGCCAAGGTTTCTCTGTCAGAGCAGCTCAACCTGTCAATTCATTACTAAAAAAATGTACGTCAGTCATAATTTTTTGTCAAAGTCGGTTCCGTGGCAGTTGATAAACAGCTGGTTGCCTGCTTGAACTTGCTGTACCAAAAAAGTTACAGCACAAATTGTCCTCTAAATAGCTCTAGCTCGACTAAGAGAAGGCTCATGAAGCACAAATCACAGTAACTTCAAGCAAGTTAGAACAGCCGAATGGTTCATCAAACACATGTTGTTGAGATACATCAACCTAGTTTAACCTAGAACAGCTCATTAGAACAGCTCATAACATTATAGTTAAGGCATTTTGTTGGCCTGAATATTGCGTTGGAACCGATTTAAACCTTCTTATCAAATCCTGGCTGGCTGATAATACGACCCGGTCTAATACGTGCTACAAAAGAAACTTTAGAGTCGGTGGTATTTGTGAATAATTCAGATATTTGATGAGCTAAATATTCTGACGTCAGTAATTATCCGAAAGAAGTGAAATTTTAGATTATTTATAGGATACAAAGGAAAAAATTAAGGAAGAAGAATTATAATCCTTAAAATCTAACTAAAATAGTAAGAAAGAATCAATGCTAATGATAGTTGTAACAGGGTTTGCCTATTATTATCTCAAGTGTAAAAATTTTTGGTTACGAAAAAGATAGGGGGAATCGAGAAAAAAAATTGGAGGCTTTGAGCCCTCGCGCAGATGTAACTTAGAAAGGAGACTAGGCTGCAACATCAAAGTTTGGTGTTATTGCAGATGTAACAACATTCCTGTGTCTCCCTAAACTGAACGGAAATGATGGTAGCATCATGTAAACTCTTCGTTATCCAGCAACTGTTTGAAAACAGCGCAAATAACAAATCGAAATATTGGATTCACTTTCAAATAAAGATATGAAGGAGCCCGCCAAACGGGTTGGGCTGAAAATGGTGGCTAAGTAACAAACTCAATAGCCCATAGCCATTCTTTGCGTTGCACTCGGAGCCAAAGAGTTCGAAACGGAAACACAACGGAATCTACTACCAAAGGTATACTAAAAGAGATAAACTCAATGTATGAGAAGGGGATGGCGTTGCGGCTAGGTACGATAAAGTTGTAATATAACATGCCGTAATAAGAGTCTAATTGCTCTATACAACAGCAAAAACCGAAAAGAAAGTGATTTTCAGTTAGTCAAAATGGATAAGGAATTCAATCATTGAGTTTTGGGAGTCATGAGCATATACGCTTAAAGTAATTTTCCCAGTTGGGTTTGGTCATCCAAAACAAAAGTTTCGCATCCTACGTTGAGTGCCATTTACTGTGATTTAAAAGCTGCAGAATGGCAAACACTCCTTCTTTTGTGCAACTGGTACTTTGCATTGTCTTGAATAGATAATGTTACCGGACTTTATTGAGAGTAAACTATCAACATGCACATCGGGATATTTCTGTGTCAGTCTATTTTTCCTCGTTTATGTTGAAATTGTCCTATTTACTTTTATTTAAATTTTAAAAATATGTTTGTTTCAGAATTCTACCTTAAAATTATAGAAATGAGCTATTTTATTTTTAGCCACAGCAAACAACTTGGTTAATACTAGGTTGGTATAATTTAGTCATATCTTAACCGATTCGAAATTTGACGGTGTTCAAATCATCCTAATTTTTCAGCTGCAAGGCTTTTACTGAATCCATGATATTTTATCAAAGATTCGTGTTCGAAGAAAAACATCCATCAGAATCAAAACCATCTAAAGAAGTGGAACACTATCCAGCTCATATTCATAGCTTCCCCTTATTCCGCACCTCTACACTTTTATTGACCAGAAGATCGACATATTACGAATTCTCGACAAGTTCACACATAAAGGTATCAATCTCTATCAAATATTCAACAGTTCGAAATGTACTGAGTGCGTCTGCCTACAAGTAGGTAACGGGGATGAATTCATTTTATCTGTTATTGGTCATCTGCTGAAGGCATTCAATCGTTTCGTACGTGAACAGGAATCAAAATATTTTTTTTTATCTGCAAGTGACTTTGCGCCTGTGATGGGATTCGGGGCTTCAAAGCCATCACAACAACTGCTCATTTTCAATGGTCGCGTGGATAAGAGAAAAATCTTCAAAACATTTGATAAGATGATAGCCTGTTACAGATTGAAGGCGAACGCAGAAAATAGTGCAAAAATAGAGCAGATATAAAATTTCCAATAGCGATGGGATCAGCACGAAATGCGTAAAGATGGTAGTTTTGGTTGACATAAAATGGATTTTACTACATTGCAGTGCGGTGGCACTGAAAGATTTGTCATAATGGTAGCAGCTGAGAATCTATTCAAACGAATCGTAGCTTCGGTAAAGAGGGAGGTTGAAGGGAAGAATGGCTTTGACACCTGCCCAGAAACTAATTAGTGATATTCTACACTTCTGCAGTGAAGCCTAGAACAAATCGAAAAACAATTTTTCCTCCGGGAAAAATTTGCGATAATGTTCTGATATCAAAGGTGCTTTCTTCGTCCGCTAGAAATTAGTGGCTATGATCAAACGCAGGTACACGTACCACATTTTGGAATTTGAATCATGCCTAGTAAATTTACTGAGCAACATGCTTTATTTAGAACTATTTTATCATCGATCGAATCAACTTAAGAAAAATATACAAATCTGGGATGCGAGCAACAAATAAACATCGCTTAGATGCATGTCGAATTATGCGTTGGTTTGTACGAGCATAAATAAATTGACTACCTTGTTCATCGTCCCGGCATGGGACGTCTGGAGAAAAAATACCCAACATGTGGCCTCATGTGTCGCCAAATTTTAGTGCATGTTTCCAACTGTGCATCGGTTTACTTTTATGGGCTACATTGATTGTGCCGTCATAGTTGAAATGACCTACTTTTCAAGTAAAAATGTTTGTTTGGATTATTTTAAATTTGGCTTTAAGTACTCTAAAGTGAACATCTGATGTTGGCTGCAGGGACATTCGTTATTAACGGAGGTATGGTATTTAATTTGTTTATTGTGTGTGTAAACAAAAATCGATGTGGGGTGTATTTCATTTATCGAAATAATATATTTAAAAAAATAACGAAATAGTATGTGTGCATGAATTTTTAGGGATTTTTTTATTACCTGGCGGTATAAATTTTTACAGGTTTCAGCATTGGCTTGGGATCAGATTTGCACAAAAATTTTACATTGAATTGCCAACAAACTACAAGAAACGGCTGTGAGGCATCGAATCGGGTGAAAATTCTTTCTCGGTAGCAATATACGTATATAATTGGGTAAACCAAAGCATGACAGTAAACATTTCACACAATTGGTGTACTTTAGAAACAATACATCTGCTGGCAATAAAATTCAACGGTTTGTAAAGGTTATTTTATTGTGATCATGGTTCCATTCTTGTCTATAAATCAGCATAGACAACGTATATCGTCTCTAAAGCTTATCAAAGCAGAGAATATTGATACGGGGAGCGCAATCGTTTTGCGGAATAAGCCTCCGAAGCCGAATCTAATTAGAACTGTTTTTGCGGGATGATTAAAATTGAAAAAAATTTTATTTACATTGAAAATTTTATTTGACAAAGTGGTTTCGAAAGTATGCACTGATTCTCATCAGACACCAGCACACAGTGCATACTTGACTGATGTGACCACTTACAGTTGCAAATCATTAATTTATATTTAAGCTAATTGCGACAAATAGTAACATCTCCAATGAACTTTACAAGTAAATTATATCGGGGGATATAAGTCGGAGATGTTAAAATTTGTCGCAACTAGCGTAAATAAAAATTAATGATTTCTAACTGCGATAAAAAATGTGCAAGAAAAATGTATAAAAACATAAAAAAATGAGAGCAAACAGCCCAAAATAATATAGCCACTAGATGCTAAGTTAATTAAATTAAATTAATTAAATAAATTTATTAAAGTTATAATATTTAATATTTAATAAAACATTCATTTTTTTTAACAATGTGCTAAACGTGTTGTCCCACAAGCGATCCGCTACAGACACATTTCGAAAAGTTATGAATTAATTCATTATTTAAACACTAGGCTGACAAAATTTAATTATGACGATCGACTTCTTTGGATGACTGAAGCCAAGGTTGACACAATAGTTCAAAGATTTTAGGCTACGAACTATACGGCACAGCTCCGAGTCATTAGCACCAACAAAGACAGAGAAGGAAACTAAATCAAATTTAAATTATTTATTAGCGTGCCTAAAAAGTAATATCCCATAAATAATTGATTTGTATTTTAAACAAAAGTTTTTTGATTGCTACTGATGGCAGTTATTCCATTAATGATTGCTTGAAATAATCGGATCGAATAGATGGCTGTGTACTATGCAAAAGAAGCAACGCGACAGCTTAGAGCAATTGGCTTATTACCAACTTAGAAATGACAGAGGGTTTGGTGAGACCTTTGTGGAATTTCTAGTCTGACTGCTGTTTTTTGAGAGAGTTCGGGTTTGACTCTCACAATATAAAATATACAAGTCACCTAGCTCTTTAAAAGCTAAATGAAATGATTGGAAGTTCATTTTTGAGAGGCAAGATTCACTCTTAAAAACCTCTTGAGCAGCCAAGGGATTGTTGAATTTTTGTTTAGATCAGCTAGCACTCAACTGCATTTATTATTTCATTTATCCTATATTTACTTTGCTTGAATTTGAATTTGAAATTTAAATGTTTCCTTAAGGCCGGCGATACATGTAAACGCCTGAATTTAGACCGTTTTTCAGAGGCCTATTTAAAATAGAAGGAATTAATGAATCGTTTTAAAAGTGATCATGTTTATTCATTGCATAATAAAATATAAGAATCTGATTTTATAAAATTTTTTTTTTCAAAATGGCCGCCGTAGTAACCAATCTCCTGAAACCCTCGCGACGAAAGGCATCAATCGGTAGGATTTTCAGCATCAGTTACAGCAATTTGAAATAAAAAAATTGGGTTGGAGTGTGTTTATTAAAAATGTATCTTCTAGTTGAACCAAGAAAAAAAGTCAAAAAATCGTGAATTAGCACGCCTCATAAAAAAAGTACGATTTTTTATCTTTTTTTTCGACAGTTTTTGGGTCGGAAATGCTAAATTTTGAATATTTTTTGGCATTATTGAAATTCAACTAAAAGCTTATGCTATAGAGAAAACGTGTGCCAAGTTTCATAAAAATCGGTTGAGAAATTTTTGAGTTATCTTGCCCGCCAGTTTAAAAAAAGTTATTTCAAGAAAAACGCGTAGTTTTGACACACTGAAACTTTATGATTACAGCGACTAACCAACTAATCAGTGATTCTAGGCCCATACAAAAGTCCTTCAGTACGTTTATTTTTAGATGTTAGTCTAACTATTTATGCAAAAGACAAGAAACTCGAATTTTTGAAAATTTTACATGTATCGCCGGCCTTAGGTATTATGGCTCTGTTTTTTTTTGTAGCAGCGTCTAATATGATTTCTGAGTTTAATCAAGGCTAGTCTGTTCAGTGTACATAATCATTGAAAGTATTTATATTAGAAGTAGGTTCATGAAATACTTTTGAAATTTATATCTGAAACTTATCGAGATATCCATTGATTTGACAAGGATATCTGCTTCCTTCTTTCATTTCTGGGCTGAAAGGATTTGTTACATTACTGCAAATTCTATCATACCTGTCAATTTTTCATATTCACCAACAATTTCTATAAATCTACTGATTCAGAAAAATAAAACAATCAATTCTACTGATCCTAATCAATATGAGAATTATAAAAACCAAATAAAAAAATCTACCTGGTTTCAAGAACCGAAAAAGTTACAATTTTTTTTATAAAGTTTTTCTCTGAAAATTATAAATATTTCGCTCCAAAAAGTAAGCCTCATACTCGTGTCATGCTGTAAGATTCCAATTCAGGAAACAAATTGCTTTATTAGGTCTGCCCGAACAACTTTTTATAATTTCTGCTTACGGCACACTGAACAGCAAGACACCCTCTACTGCGCACCGGTAACAAAAGGAATTTTTCGATCTCCGGATCAAGACATTAAAGGAATATGACGGCATCATTAAGCGATTTCTTTACAATTATGGCCTGGAAAATTCTTTTTTCTCGGCCTTGATAACTTCATCTTGTTGCATTACTTCGTAGCTGGCGAGACTTTTTTCATTGATTGTTCGCGTTGTGGCTGTTAAGTAGGGCAACATGCTTTCCGGATACGGTAAAAGAATCCCTCATCACGCTATATCCGAAATTGATTTTTAAACGTGGCACGGTGTTGATTGAAAAATAATTGCCCACCAGAGAATTGAATTAAATGAGAATGCTATTGGCCTGGAAAAAGAGGAAAATGCTTTTACTCAATTTATTGAGAAAAGCGTGAAAATTGATATCGTTACCTATTAGGTTGATTCCAAATCAATTTAAAGTTAAGAATCTCAAGATTTTTATTTTTCGAAAAAATACTTGAACAATATACACGTTATGTTCAGTAGTCATCGAAAAGTAACAGCTTTGGAAACGAATAAATTCCCTACCAAATACGATGTTAATGAAGCAGAAACTAATCCAAAGAACAATTTTTCTTAGCGAAAAAAAATTAAATGGTTCTCTAAAATAGTCGAGAGTCGTTGTACAAAAAAATAAAACACCTCGCAAAATTCGCTGTCTATCGCAAAGATTAATTTCTTTTCTGATTGAATTACATCGCGAAGATGATGCAGTATTTTAATAGAATCCTGTTGTTAGGTTGCTTCGTGAACTAGAGTAAAGCGACAGGATAATCTTCAGCTGCTTTCGAATGACGACGATACATGAATAGGGAAAACTTCATTAATTCTGATCGATGACCATAAATCCTCTTTAGTTTGATCGACTACTCCGAAGACAAAGGAAACATTGTCATTCCCGCTCCCATAAGGATATGATTCCTTTTCGTCGCAGTTGTTCTTGCAGGGTACAAGTTTACTTTTAGCGGTTGTATGGGTGAATTGAAGTCATTGTTACCGTACTTTTTTGCAGTTCGCTCTTTGATATTGTTGCGCCTGCTGGTCATTTGAGTGCCGACAATAGTGTACATACAGTTTGTATCAAAACAGTTTGAAAAATGTATTTACAGATATATGGAATACGTGGTGAAACGAAGCGTCATGAAAATAATGCAAAAACCAATAATATCACAATGAAGTCACTTAGGATCTTTACTATTTATTTTATATACAAATGACCTCCCATCTGAGACTTCAAGCTGATCTTGATAATCTAACGGTTTGTTGTGATGATAGCAAACTTGTAATTAACATTTACAAGTGTGCCATTTTTTCGTATACGCATAAAATTAGGCTGTTAAGCTTTGAATACGCTTTAAATAGTATTGCCTTAAGATATTCTGACAAAACACTGAATTCAGGAGTACTTTTGATCATGCTTCCACTTTCGACGACCACATTAACGCTATCTTAGTAAAACCTTCGTCTACTCTAAGGATTTTGCGAAGGTGATCCAAAGTGTTTCATTGATATACATCTAACTAATTTATTGTTATGTGGCTTAGTTAGCCCGATACTTGAGTATGATTATATAATTTGGTTGCCTGATCAGCAGGTCTATTTCGACCGTATCAATTTCATTCAAAAAAACGTTTCTGCGGTTTTGTTTATTAGAATCTGTTTGGTCAATTTGTAATAATCGTTTTTCTTTACTGACCATGGATACGCTTGAAAACAGGCGAGACATTTTTAAAACCTTCTTTGCTGTCAAGCTTCTTACAGAAAGTATTTCCTCCAAATATTTGTTAAATCTATTTGGTCTTAAGCCCAAGCGTCACAGAATGAGGGTTGTTATTATCCTGCCCCTTCCTATTGGGTCAGCTGCACCTTCAATGAGAATGTTACGCGGATAAATTCGTCCTTATCATCTTTGAAAATTACAACAACTTTGATGACTTATTTTTATATGTTTTCAGCTTTTTTAATGCAAGTCTTTCTAGTCTGCATTAGACGATCTTATAATAATAAATAAATTAAAGACATTTGAATGTAATCAAAGGTACAATACCATGAAATTTAATATTGGAAGTTTAAACAAATTATTTCATCGTGAATCTGTAATTTCAATCATTTTTCACCTGGCCATACCGTTGTAATTGACTAATCGTTTCTTTTTCGTTTCAATACACACTGTTCTATCAGCATAATAACAGAAAGTTTGATCCAAATGATGCTCTGGTTTTCTTTCGCTCTGTCAATTCATCCTTGAAGCTTGTACAGCGAGAAGAGAACATTAGAAATATTGCAAGAAGAATGACAGACAACCATTGATCCTAAACATTAGCAAGTCATATCCTTGATGTGATGGAATACAGTGTTTTTGTGCGTTCAAGTATTACAAGGGGTACAATGTCCATTCAGATGATGCATAGAACAGTAAGTCCATTGATTTTACTTTGACAGGAAGAAGGGTTACTATGAGACTATCCTGAATGTTTCCTTTACGGTTTTTCGATTTTAGATATTTTCTTTCGCGATGATGGAAAACATCGAATGTCAATCGGAAGCGAAGAGACTTTTGTTTGGTGTTTAGCTTAAAGAAAAATTTATAGAATTATTTCAAAGATAAGTTTTCTAATTAGAAGAGCCTGGTGAAATTTGGCCGTTGCGAAAACTAGTAATGGTATGATTGGCTGTATGATTGATGTTGCTTAGTGGAATAAAATATGAAGGTATTGCATTAGTAATTTTTCTGAATTTTCATCTATTACATCTAAATCATATTAAAAGCTAAAAACCCATTACTACAACAATGAATCATACTTTTACTATCACCAAAGCATTGAAATCATCATAAGGATATTATGTAGCACATGCTATCGATTTCATTTCATTAAGCATTTTTTTTGTGGCTGGTAAACAATTTTTTTTCAAAAAAAACCAAATGACGACCTAAAGAAGATTTTTACTTAGTTTTTTACAATATGCAGGCTACGAAGGTCCGCGTCAGAATCCGGTCGTCAAAAATTAAAAACAATACCAGTAAATTTCTACCTGATGAATTCTTATATTGGATGCAATTAAAAGTTATTAGTATATAATTGAAAGTATTCGTGTAGTTATCTTTTCATAAAAGAAACTAGGTTTTCACAATATTCTTTATTAATATTGCGTTACAACTTTTTTATTTTTGCCTGCAGCGTGGACTTACTGAGAATATTTTGGGTTGCTGTCGATGCGCGAATTATTCCCAAAAATGCTCAATTGGAGTGAGATAGACTGCTTAGCAGTGATTCCAAGCCCATTTCGTTGTTTTACGTCCGTTCCTAACTGTTAAGTTTTATCAGACGGGACTAACAATGTCAGTCACCATCGACTAAGCAAACAAGGCAAGCCTTGCTACTCGTGTCTTCCAGTGTGTGCTGGGTTACGGTCCCATACACTATACTGGTTAATACGAGGCCCACCTAAACCTCTGTTATACTCCAGGTATAACACCCGGCCATATACGCGGCTCCACGTCGCCTCCGGGGATTCGAACCCCAGCAGGCTAACCAAGCGCCGGTTTGGATCGCTACTTCGCTGTAGTGTAGCATCCTCTCCGGATTAGGCTCTAAAGCCACAGCCACCGCGTTGCTCCCACTAGGGGGCCTATCCCAGTGGTAGGGCTGGACAAGTCCAGGGGCTCCCTACCACCCGCGGCCTTGTGTTCTTGACAACCCCGGTAAACTGGTTGGTTATCCCCTCTGTGGCCACCGTCGGGCACAGAGAGGACCTTATTTTTGGCGTCGAGGAGGTACCTGTTCGTATATGTTGGCACCCCTCAACCCTTCTTCGCTTACCCAAATGCTTTTGTCAGCACTTGGGTGTCGTCTTATTTGCTCCTTTGTTCATGTTTCTTTAAGCCAAGAACCGATTGCTTGACACAATCAGCCTTGGCAGAAACCAGTCTTCTTTTCCCGTATTGCTAAGGTAGTCTGTGCAAGCACAGACTGTTAGCAAATCAAACCTTTCGTCTTTCCTCTTAATTAAATACCAGATCGGGCGACTTAGCATGTGAGCGTCCTCACATCCTCCTTATCGTAGCAAGATCGCCATTCTAATTCTTATGATGATTTCTATGTACTTTGTCGTTTCTTAACACCGCGACGTTTCGATTTACTTTGCACCATAGTGCATAAAATTTTGATTCTTCTACCAAATCTTGTAAAAATTTCAATATCTTGTTGCACTTTTGATATTACTTTGTCGATTCTGGCGCCTGTTCCTCAACGTTTCTGTATCTCGAGAACATCAATATACATCCATATTCCACAAATTCTTCCATCTCAAACTTCTTTATACTTTTGTCAGCAGTACTAAGAACTCGGCATGAAGTCCCTTTCTGGCTACTATGTGAGTCCAGCATAATATCCGTTTTCGACATTTTCTTCTTACCCGACTTAATTACTCCTTACACTACATATCATTTTACTAAGCTTACTAAGTTCCGAGGTCGGCGGAGAAACCGTTCTGCCTTTCATCCGACTATGAAGCTTCAGTTTCTCTTCGTCATCGTACTTCATCACCCATATCAAACTTCTAACATCCAGAAGTCGTTTGGAGCCCACATGCTCTCAATCTAGAATTTATTCTCGAGTTCAACTACTTGTTTCAATTTGCTACTATTTTTTACTACGTTTATCTTCAACTATTTGCTACTATTCGGGAGAACTGACTATTACTTGTTATGTTGCTTACTTGATTGGCAACTGCCAGTATGCAAACGTTCATAGTTCCGCTGTTATGTTCTTGTATGTTTTGGACTGTTTTTAGGAGACACTCAAACCCAAGTACTGACTCCAACAACCAGGCTTGCGGATCCACGTTTTAGAATGCCTCTGGATCTTCACAAGCCTACTCGACGCCCATCGTACTCCCGTTGTCAACCTAATTACTTCCTTCGGTTGTCATTCTTTTCGCACTACTTTATCTACTTGTTAGTCAGACTAACTTTCGACGTTTCGTACTACTAAGTCTTACCTCCAGTTTCGTTGGTTACAACCCTCACACTTGTTCAACTTTTGTCGCCTTAATGTGTACGTATCGTTTATGCAATCTTGATTGACTTACGATTTTCATACATCATGGGGAAGTGCAGGGATTCGCTCTCCCTGAAGCCAGTCCCAAGAGACTGACCCCCCATACACTGGCCGAGGACATGTGGGACGCCATCCCCCTTGGGACCCGTTGCGATTCCCGCAGGTGGAAAAGCAGGGGTCCTCCTCGCACGAATCTACCAGGGAGGGTTTACCTGAAGAACATAAAGTTCAAAAAGCGCTTTATTTCCCCCCCTGGGGAGCTTAGCAGTGATGTTACATTCGAGTGTGGAGGGGAGTATGTTTCAGAATGTAACCGCGCTTAAAAATCTAATTTAGTCCCAATTTCTGTAAACTACGCTGGAGCTTATTTTTCAAAATGCTGGTATATACTTTGACTCCTTTGTCTTTTTACTGTATTAAAAATTAATATTAGTAATTATTAATATTAGCATTAAATTTGTTTTGCTGAAAATTCAGATTTCTTTATTGTATATTAACAGGGAGATAATCTCTTGAGTGCGTGGTCCGATTAAGCTGAAATTGTCAGATGACATGTATGTATATAAGAGGTAAGTCTACGACTCATTCAAGTTAAGATAGATTCAACTCTTTGTTGCCGGTGGCCATTTACGTGAATTTTGATGTACCCCTACATTTCTACGGGAAGAAATTTGGTGTAAAAAGCAAGTAATGGAAACGAAAGCTGATGATATTTTATGCTTGTTTATGGTAAAGAATTTGTAAATTACTAAAAATATGAGGGCGCTGAATGCCTAAAGTGGGCAAGATTTTTTTTCAAGTTTCGATTCGCCATAACTTTGGTCAAAAAAACTAGATGTTCGGGAAATTCGTAGAGCATATTGATGTTGACTGAAACTGTGCATTACCAGGACTATCAATGACTATGCGGACAACCCTGAAGTCACAGAATACACTTGAAAAAAATCCTTCCAATCATGACACTCCTTTTGCGCTTTTTTCAAAAACTTAGAAACTGATGATACATTTTATCTTCTGTCCAAACCATTAAATTGAATCTTTCGAAATTTTGCGTTGCACAAGAACAAAAACCCATCACCAAATTCCCTCTATTTTGAGCACTTCAAACTTCTGTTAACAAGAATATGAAATTCACAGGATGTGTTAGTCTTAAATAGAAGGTTGATAGAAATGATTTTGAAATGTGAGCAATCCTGTTACAGTGGTGGCATCATCATCAAGCTTGATAGAAGTTCGGTCAAAATATCCTCCCAGCGATGGTGTTTTTTTTCTCTTGAGTCTTTAAAATTTATTCAGCTTTTGAAAATAATACTTTTTGTCCTCTAACTTTCGCTGCAGGCTTGATATCAAAACGAAATTTATAATTTGGTAGAAAAATCATGATAGGGTTGCCAGCTATGGTAGTTTTTTTAATTTTTGTCATATCTTTTGCTTTATCCAGGCCGGGCCAGAGCTTCAGCACCTGCAACGTCGTCTACCTGCAAAACAAAAGCCCAAAGCATCGGAAACTAAAATGGATGTCAAATACTTATCTGATACTTCTAGGAATCTTTGCATCGGTTCCTGGTGAACTTTTTATTTTACTGCCGACTTGTCAACGTCAAACAAGACAATAACATTCGATATTTCAAAATCAAATTCGACACAACGTAAATTACAGTAGCAAATGTAAATATTAAGACTGTATTCTAATCCAAATCTATTGATTCTTAGCCACGTTAATGGTAGTAAAAAGAAATGTTAAAAAGTAATATGACTGTTAAATTTACCGAAATTTTCATTCTTATGGTGGTTTTGAAAGTATTTTGAATTATAAGATAATGGAATAAACTAATTTGTTATAGTTTGAGTAATCGAATAAGCTAATGTGTTAAAGTTTGAATTTAGTGTTTGTTAATTTGCGAACTGGTATTCGCGAGCACAAGGTGATGTGATCATTAAATTTTCAAATAATAAAGATCTTGTAGTAACAACAACAAATAATAAGATTTCGAAAGCTTTAAAGCTATTGTTGGTATTTGCCCGAAATTTCCCTTTACCCCTACAACTTTCAATGCAGTCATCAGATCGAAATGAAATTTTTAGATTTAAATGAGATTCTAGTAGCTGGTACTTTTCGCTTTGGCGCTAGTAGAGAGTTGCCACTACCAGGCATTATTTTTATTCCGTGCCATAAGATGCTACCATTGAATATGTATATGGAAAATGTCTACAATGAAAATAAGTGACCAATGTCCAGAAACGTTTCTGCCCCTGTTACTTTCGATACAGTTATTGGATAAAAACGAAATTTATTGGATGTGTTGATTATGATCTGAAACAGTTGCGGTAGACTTTTAATTGCAGTGCTGGCAAAGTGTGATATGTGCTGCTGAAAATCTGCACGACTCTTCTACTTTTTTTCAATGTACTAGAGTTTTTTTTTCATTTATAGTCAATTCGCACTCTTAATTAACACTCATGCTTCCCGAAACCAAAATAAGTTTATATAAAATATATATTGTGTCCGGTTCCATGCATGGCTTTCTACATGAGTTACAATGATAAATTGGCTCTCATCTGTGACTAAAATGCTGCTGCGGAATTCTTAGCCCTCATTTAAGTGCTCTCTGAAAAAATTTAACCTTATTTCACGATCAGATTCACCGAAAAAAATTCTTTGACGGAACAAAAAACTTGTAATCAGGTTTTCATAAATAATTTCGCAATAAATGTACCGTGAGAACGTTTCTGCCCTACTAAGCGCAAAAGCGGTATCTCAATGAAAGCGAGTTTTGAGATAATTGAAGTTTTGTAAAAGTAGTAATATTGATATACCTCTAATTCCCTTAGTGATTTAAGGTAAAATTGAGATAGACGACGAGGAACTGGGTTTGTTTGGAGCTGGTGGAGGATTCTCCTTACTCCACTTTTCTCGGTGAGTGGTCTTCCGCTCTTCGATACATCGGGAACTCAGGTTTAGAAAACTTTCTTAAGGGGTTTTCTATATGTTTTAAATAAGATACCATTAAAAGGATTAGTTCATTAGATGCGTATTGTTGTAAGCTTTCTAGTGTTATTTAAAAAAAATTTCGATTTTTTTGAGATACCGCTTTTGCACTTAGTAGGGCAGATTTGTCAATAAGAATTTCAATGCTGCGGTAATTTTTATCGGAGATAAATAAGGATCCTTTTAAATTTTCCGTTTGATTATTCGGCTATTACTTTATACCAGTTTTAACAATTGTTTTCACAGAACCTATCTGTGATCCTTCAAGCGGTTGGAAAGGACCTATTTACGGCAAGTGTGATATTTTTCACAGTACGGACTAAATGTGTTGCCGCAAAATAATCTTTCTATCCTCTAATATCATTTCTTTTCGCATCTTTACAGCCTGGAAATGAATCCCAAAATCAAATTCACGCAAAACCTTATTAGCACTTATGTGATTATTTTTGTTCTTAAATATAATATTCTGATCAACAAACAAACACCAGTTTGACATGAATTCATTATCTCAGATTGATTTTTATTGCACAAATACCATGTAGGCATATTGAATCACTTTTTCTCAACTCAATTTTTCGTGAAAATTTCGGCGAGCAGCTGAAAGAACACCAAGCTCATGTTTTCGTGGAAATTACAATTAAAACTACTGTCGAAAACATTAAAGCCCCCATTCACGAGCAGTTCAAACGGCCCGAGTTCATTTGGCTTGACTCCGTTTGGGTTAAGTCCAATTTTGCTCGCCTTTCACGATAGTGCCTCGATCTAGTCAGTCCATTCCATTTTCTGTCATTAATTTAGAAAAAAATAGAGAAAAACTTGAAGAAAAAATTATTTTTAATTTACTAATGGATCCGAAGCATATGGACGAGTTGTTTGCAATTGCAAAATCCTAAAGAAACGAAAACCAAAAATAATATGGCAAAAAAGATGACTTGCCGAACGGAAACAAATAAGAATTCACACCTGAGAATTCTGATTGGCAAAATTGTTTAAGAATGGATGAAACGACATATAATACGTTGCTACAGTTGGTCACCCCATAAATCAAACGAAAGGATATGAATATAAGGCAAGCCATCACTCCTCATGAAAGATTGACCGCTACTTTGCGGTACTTAGCAAGCGGCTGCAGCTACGAAGAGCTCAAATTTTCTACAGTAATTTCATTCCAAATCATACCCACCACTACCGATTTTGCTGAATTTTTCGATTAAATAAAATAATCCCAGAAACAGTCAATGAGCTTGTCACAGGCCAGCGTGTGAAGCAAGACTGCCACGTTGTTTGGACTGAGGCTTCAACATACACGACCAGTCCATTTTAGGGATTGTTAAAACTCGTCCTACTATTTTCGCACACACGGTCGAGCCAAAAAAAATGGCCCGATGGCCTGAATCCAGGGACTTTGGATGATTGGAAATCCAATGTAATTCTTTCAGTCCATGAGTCCTTCCGAGTTCTCCCACACATGGCGAGATTTTGGCCTGACCTCCGGCCATTTGGACTGATGGACTGTTAGTGAATGGGGGCCCTTAAACTACACTATGAGCTATCAGTTATATTCTTAAAGAGCCCATAATTAAACTACTAAACTTGAAACTTTTGGTAATTTCATTTTATTGCTTTTTTCTCGGCACTGTATTTCAGTATATAATCTTTTTGAATTATCTTAGTGGATCACTGGTTCTTGTACTTGCAATTTGTAGTAGTCAACCTTGTCCTTTAGCTAGCCTTCTTATTGCTTCTTATTGGGAGTTTGAAAGAGTCTACTTAATATCAGGCTTTTTCTTTTGAATCATGATGTGAATGAGAGCTGATATTCTGAAATCTAATAATTCTTTTGATTGCGAAATGATAAAAATATTTTTTTTTAGATTTGAGTGACAAATTATCACATTTCAAGTTTGGTTTTCCTTTTGGCGTGCAGATATTTCAGCATAGAACAAGAGATCAGTTATATACTGCGAACAACAGATCAGTTCTATACAGCTCAAATTATTTTCTAAAATACTTACTTCAACACGGTTTGTTAAGTCTCCTATACGGGAAATCTTAATTTTCTAAATTTATGTTAGAAGAAATAAGGAAAGCTCTATTAATCATATTTTATCAATTCAATCAATTAATTATAAAAAATTTGCTACAACTACCTTTATTTCTACATATAATAAAGCAGCATTATACCAATTTTTCAGCACTTAGTTCCAAATCTCTCTGTAATGGTATGGGGCTGTATGGCTGCCAGCGGCGTTGGAAACTTAGAAATAATTGAAGGAAACATGGATCATCTGGCATATATTGAAATTCTCAAGAGAAATTTGGAGCCAAGTGTTGAAAAATTGGGTGTATCAAAGTGTTACTTTCAACTAGGTAATGATGTTAAGCACATTGCTCATAATACTAGGATGTTCTTGGCGTACAAAACTCCACATTTGCTTAAAACACCATCGCTAAGTCCTGACCTCAATCCCATTGAACACATGTGACAAATAATCAAACAAATAATCAGGACTAATCATATTAGCTCGAAACTTAAGTTGAAACAGGCTTTTCAGCAGGAATGGATGAAAATAGAGCCAAGCTATGCAAAAAGACTTGCAGCATCCATGCCACACCGCTACCCAACTAAATATTAACAAAAAATTTATCTGTAGTTTTTAAGAATTTTCATATACGGTTTCGTAAGTGTACGAAGACATTATTGGGGGCAAATTGTCGACTTGTTTTTAATTTTAGTTAATAACTTTGTAATGAATAACTTAAATGAATTAGTTTTTGTTTCTAAATTAAATATAAATGTTTAATGAATAAATCTGCATCAAAACTTTTTAAAATGTCTTACAGCAATTTATTGTTTTTTATCAACTGAGTTTTAAAGAGCTGCTGTACGAGGACATTATTGGTACACTGTATGATTTTTTATGTGACTCTAAGACTTCTTGAAAAATAATTGAATATTGACTGTTTGACTGATTTTTAGGAGTTCAATTAGTATTCAATGACATTTTCAAATCTCAAAATACTGTGAAATTTTTCGCAATTTGTTACAATTAAAATGAGAGAACCGTTTATTGTCTTACCTTTCTTTCCAACAAAACCATCGAAAATAGATTTGAAAAATTGTTGTTGATACCAATTTTTAATAAGTCCTTGGCCTGTTATTACGTGTTTTTGAGTGATGTGAGATCTAGTCACCTTCTTAAAATTATATTTAGAAGTACCATTACCTATTCAGAAAACATGAAATAAGCGTGTGAGCACCTCTAGTAAACTGGATTCAGAAGTCGATATCGTATTTGTATTCACATATTTTTCACCAGTAGGATCTTTGAAACTTGACTTCAATTTGAACAATGAAAAAGAAAAATATCACGAAAATTCAATGACGCACGTAAGAATACGTATTCTATTACATTCATTGCTTCGTAATTTCAAAATAAAAATAAAAAGTCATACCTATGTTTGTATTTGTATGTATATCTTTCCTTCATTCCGTGTCCGTTTTAAATTCGTTCCTAGATATATAATTTTCTTCGACGCACTAGAGTCTCACCACCGCATTCTATCTCGGCTTGCGGTTCCAGAAATCAAAAGACAAACATGCTGTCCTGTCAATTTCGTTCGTAGATGACAAATGAACCAGAGACTTGACAAATTATTCGAAACGTGAAAAATTGTTTCACTTTGTAAACACTATCACCACCATCAGCAACCGCCAACCGAACCATCGCCATTCGCTTATTATTATTCACCCATCCCTCGACGACACTCGAATTTTCGTCTTGAAAAATTTCAATTTTCTTGGTCTTTTTCCAGAATCTGATTTTACACATCCGAGCATTCAAAAGTCATCAATTAAAGTTTTTTCTACCGTGGGCGAATCAGTAATGATTCGAATTTTGAACAGGGATATGTTTCTATGCGTGCATATGCACGTCCTCGAAACTGTCTACTTGTAGTGTTCTTTCTAATTAACGGATTTATTCATATATACTGAAGATTTCAATGTAATTTGAACATTGATGAGATGTGATTTCGGGAATCAGGGGGCCAACGACTCAGACACGCTAACGAACAATTTGACGAAAAACACATTTGCGATTCGATACAGTTGAATCTGGGTTTATCGTTGAAATGAAAAATGATTCGAATAGTTAATTAACATTTCGCGCTTTGGAATTTGAAAAGTCTTACTGAATTCAGATTCCGCCTGCACATTTACACATTTGCTACAGTCCTTGCTACAATTATACTGACGTAATATACATACGTACATAAATAAGAATAACCAAACTTTTAATGATATAAAATCAACTTTTTTCTCAGTTTTAGGAAAGCAAACTAATTTCGCGTAAATTCCACCAAAAAAGATTCACCAAACAAACGAATGAAAATTAACACTATCATAACAACAATAATAGTGATGGTAATGAAACGACAATAAACTCAAGTATAACTTTATCGCATAAAAAATTTGAAAGTCATATAAAAGTGCATTGGAACTAGGGATTATGTTTTTGAACAATCATCACGCACAGCATCTACCTTCTTGCCATGGTCTTCGTCGATGCTCTTCTATCCGCAACTTTAAAACGTGTTTTATGTGTTTAAGTGCGAGATTTTATGCACGTGTTAATTGGACAATGGGGAGCTTTTGTCGCAAACTGCACAAACTTTTCCCATAAACATTGTTTGCTTCAAAATCCTACAGTGCAGTCGGATAGGAAATATGAAATTACAGGAGTTTTTTTTGTTTCCGTAGGTGCATAGATACTAGATAGAAATATTGGAGGAATGGTCGATTGCTAGTTGGGATTTGTTAAATGGCCGGCACGTCAATAAGCTTTGTTTGTCTGGACTAGGAAATTATGTTATAGGGGGACCACTATTATATTCCGTGTTTTGTGTTGTGCGCCTTTTTTAACAGCGTTGGGATCTTAGGAGGACACAAACAGCCTGATAGGTAATTTTATTTATAATACTGCATTTTTGGAATATTTTCTTACTGTCGGGTTTGAAGCTAATATTAACCAACGCTGAGAACTATATCGCAATGTAATAAATATAAAGCGTTTATTCGAATTAAAATTATTAGTTCTTTAAGGACTCGGAATAATTAAAATTGGTGCGGTATTTCAATGGTGGGAAAACTCTGGCACTGAAAAGGTTAATTGAAGTTTTTAAACTCAAATTTCAAGGTTATGTAAGATTTGTGTTTGCGTTCAAAATATAGAAGTATCGTTCCAGTCTGAATTATAAATTGAAAAGAAAAAGTACCACGGGCTGATCAAAAAAATTATCACGAGTAATGTGTCGGCATCATTCGAGGAAAATAATAGGCACAAAGAAAAGCATTCTGTATTATTATATTATGCAATAAAATTGTTTTTACAGTAAAGTTCAGGAAATCATTTTACAATATCTTAGTCACAAAGTGAGTTCATACCATTGGAAACACTTTAAGCGTAAGCATTAACATTCTTCAAATGAAATAATGTCGCTGAAGTTAGTGAACTTAAAAAAATTCTGAAATAAAACTCAATCTATTAGAAAATTAGGAGCTTTTGATTTGTAGCTAATAACAACTTCATAGAGTAGCGTCAAAATAATAAACTTCCATCATCATAAAAAACACCTTTACAAAATTTGCAATAACGACAATGTAAAGCAAAAATGATTTTTAACCACTTATTTGTGTAAATAATGTTGGATTGCAGCAAAGCAAAGTTACCGCATTCAAAGGCAACAATCCTAAATCCAATGTGTATTAAATTTAGTGTAGGAAAATATCGAGATTTTTCAATAATCGCTGAAGTATTGATTGTGATTTTCAAATCATTGTGATTATAAGTAGTGAACTTTAAAGACTGCAGTGATGTGGGAAAATATATGATGAACAGAAGGTTAGCAATAGCCTTATCTTCAGCAGTCAAATATAATAAGAATATCTCAAAAATGAGTTATAAATAAAAGTAAATATATTTCCCTTCAGATTTTTATAAAGTTTCTGAAGATGAGCCTAAGATATATTACATCATATCATATCTAAAAAAAAAAAAAATTTAAATATATAAATAAGTAATAAATAAATAAATATTTTCGAAAAGAGCAGAGGAAATGTGTAGACTACGTTCCATATTGAATTTAGTTGAAATGTTTATAAAATCATGTCAAGTTCTTGTAATCACGACCAGATCATCACACCCGATATATAGTA
This sequence comes from Nemotelus nigrinus, assembly GCA_947369275.1. Classification (NCBI taxonomy): domain Eukaryota; kingdom Metazoa; phylum Arthropoda; class Insecta; order Diptera; family Stratiomyidae; genus Nemotelus; species Nemotelus nigrinus. The sequence continues at coordinate 110,884,023 of OX376374.1, forward strand.
TATAAAAATTTAATGACTGCGTTTTTCAATGCATTATCAATTAAAAACTTGCTGCTTCCTTCAATTATCAGGTGTTCAAAATAAAAAAAGTTTCGGAATTGAAGATTCCAAAACTTTTAAGGCAACAACCCACGAAAACTTCAGCGTCAGTGTTAAATTTGTAAGTCACATAGTCTTATTTGCTGCTCAGGTCCTTTATTTAATAAAACAAAATAAAAAATAAAAATCATATGGAAAAAACGCGTTTCGATAACATTAGTTGTAGCAAATAGAGTTCGTACCTCACTCAACAGCTAGCCGAGCAGGAAGTTCAGGTTTAAGTTGTGTTCTTCCACATATCTACAAGTGTGTATAGAGATCCCATACAAACCAGACTAGATGTGAAACTTGATGTTGCATATTAATTTTTTCTAAATTCAAATATAATATTTTAATTTGGCATTTACTTTGTTTGGGGAGCTTTCCCCAAGAAAATCTTATCAATATTTGTCCCCGAAAAAGCCACAAGAGAACTTTAATTCCTCTATTTTTGAGGAAAATCTCCAATGTGGCAACGATGCTCAAGACCTATATATTCTGAGAATTTTATATTAATCTGATAATCCGATCGAGAATTTTCGGGAGCAGTATTTACAGTTTTCCAAAAATAAGTAACTTGGTAAAGGGTTGCCGTTCTTATTGGGGGAAGAATTTCGTACATTTTAAACTGTCTGTGCAGGTAAAGCATTGGATTTATAAACCATGTTTATCCTATAAATTATATAAATCCTTTTGAATTTCACATACTTCCTTATTCATTTTTTTTAACGCAGGGGTACCTGGGAATTCAATAAATTGTCCACTTCCGTAAAAGAGTAAAACATATTTGTATTTTAACTCGACGCGTAGCTACTTTATATAAACATAAATATTTCCTGAAAATTCCAGTTTGATCGGATGACGTGCAACTGGAATGACCTCACTTACAAAAGTCGACTTGAACACAAGTACTAAATTCAAATGTCAGGAAAAACCACGATCGAAATCACAGCAAGTGGAATGATAGCGAACAAAGTCACAATCGGAATAACAGCAAACGAAATTAAGGCAACGTAGCACCTCCAAATTTTTGAAAAATCGATTTGTGTTTTTTGATTGAATATGTTAGAATGGAGCTTTAAAAACATGATTTTAATAATATAAAATTGAATTTCTAAAAAAAAAAAATTTTGTGAATATATATAGCGAAGCGCCCCAAGGTCATTTTTTCTATGATATTCGTTGACTTTGCTATATCGCTACATCGACTTAGCCCAAAGTGTAGACAAAGATAAGTGAGTCATCTCCCTTAAAAGACGCGAAAAACAGTTAGCCTTAGCAAAAAAAAAACAAAATAAATAGCTGTAAAAAAAGTGTAGAATCTCCAAAAAAAGCCCGAAAAAAGTTCAACTGACACTAAAATTAATGAAAAATTTTGCCACATATTATGGCCTAGCTATAAAACAAAATCCTGATTCAGTTGAAAATATGCGCAAATAAATTTGGGCAGCATATTACCACAAAATTTCAACTGATGAGAGCCCTCAACACTGTTATTGTCCTGTTGGAGAAACGACTTGGTGTAACTGGCGCAAGGCGGAGGCAGCTGGTGAAAATGCATTAAAAATTTCAAGCATCCTCTACCTTTAGATGATGAGGTATAAGAAATTTTAAAGCCTATTTATGCTGACTTATCATCAAAAGAGTTATTAAAGCGCTGCTTGGGCAATTTTACGCAGAATAATAACGAAAGCTATAATTCTTGTGTTTGGAATTTGGCCCCCAAACATACTTTTTGTGGGAAAACGTGCTAAATATGGTTGCAAATATTTCTGCATGTACATTTAATGAAAGATTTATAGCTATCTTGAAAATAACGCAAGTAATGGGAGTTACGATTAGCGAACGTGCGCTGGAACATGCAGAACATAGAGATGCTGCAAGAATCAACCAGGCGGAAAAACACTCAACTGAGGCATCTAAAGAGGCCAGAACTGCTTGAAGGGAGCAAAAATCTTTGGAAGATGAGGAGTATGAGCAAGAAGAAGGTACATTGTATGGTCCAGGCATCG
>OX376374.1:111561112-111626697 GCA_947369275.1 Nemotelus nigrinus
GATATTTTATTTTTCCGATACTTTATTTTTTTCCAAAATAATATGCCATCTGCCTATTTTATTGGGTATCTGGTCCAATAGCATTTTACATGTGCCCTCTGAATAATGAACGGTAGCTATTCACATTTCAATTTCGTCTGTATAAAAAAAAATTCATAGGAGTATGCGATCTGTAGTATAGCATGCAAAGCTATGTAAGTTAGAAACTTATTCCATTTTTAACATAGAAAAAGAAAAAAAAATTTATGCTGTGTTCGAGCAGAAGTTTCGCTTCGCATTCAGAAATGAAATACAATAGAATTTTTGTTATAATTCACAAATGCTTTTATGTATTATTTATTAATAATTTTAATAATTTTATTTATTAAATTGTATATAGATTACTTAACTTAACGAGTATTTAACATGCTAGATTAATCTATTTTGGTCTGCTGGCTCTTTTTGGATAGTGATTATATTTTTTATCATTCATTTATTTTTCTTTTAACAATTATAAAATATTGCCCAGGTAGTACAATACCTGGGGTTGAATTGGCTATATAATACTTAAATACTAACTTAATTTACTAAACTAAATCTAGCTTAAGTCTAAATACAGTTATCTTAGCCTACTTAGACCTAAACTTAACCTAGATCTTAACTATCCTCTCCGATTCGTCGGAAGGCCAACATAATTGAACAGCATGTCCATGAGCCGCCGCTGCCCTGCTATTTCCGCCGGACGCATAAATGGCCCATTGAAGCCACTCGTACGTCCGATACCCCGGATCAATCCGTTTTCATGTCCGTCTATCTGTGCGTAAAACATTGTCGTCAGTTCTACAACCCGGTCCCTAAGCGGCTCAAGCCCTGTTTCCTGATGTAGGAGAGAGCACATTGGTCACTTTTTAGTTACCGGGTTGTAAAACCTCCGTTCGAACATCTCCGCTTCTGCGATGGCAAATTTGGAACAGGTAATCCAGGTTGAGGATGCGTACGTGAGGTTTGGCCGAATGAGTGTTTTATAGCAAATGGATTTAGCCTTTGTCGTCATGCCCATCTTTTTGGCGAAAATATGTCTGATGCGCTGAAATGCCGACGTGGCTACTTTAATTTTATGTCGAACAAAGGGGTTAAATTTCAAGAGTTCATGCATGTCTACTCCAAGGTAGCGCGATGTAAAACTAGGAGTGATTCTAGAAGTTCCGAACGAGACAGCAACTTGTTTGGCCTTATTGTGGATGGTTTGAGATCCCCGATACTTGGAAGGGTTCTTGAATACAATCAGCTATGTTTTGCAACTATTTAGTTTGATGCCCCATTCATCAAAATAAAATCTAAGGTTGACCAAGTAATCTTCAATGCTCTTCGCAAATAAGACCGTGTCATCTGCATATTGTAGGACTTTCTTTAACTTGGGAGGTCGGCAGTGAAAATTGTGTATAAAACAGGTCCAGTGACGTAATTGTGTGAAATTCGTCGTTCCAACAGAATTGCTTCTGCAGACATTTGCAGTGTCAAGCGCCTTAGCATGAGATCGCTCGTTACTTCCTCCTAGCATAAGCTCGGATGTCCTCATCCGATTAGAAAAGTGGTTGGTTGTCAACCTCAATTAGTTACTTGTGTCAGCCCTGATCCTCACCATCAGCCCCTTGCTATATATCTTTCCTTGAATTCAACGCAACCGGATCTTACACCGATAGGATGTATTCCAGTTTTACTGATAAAACTGCTCAAAGTAGCTCTAACAACGAACTCTCTTCTATTTTGCCAAGATTTTCAGACAATATAAATCCATTCATGACGACGATGAGTAACATAATGCAAGAACTACTTAAAACAAAACATGTTGCTACAATTTCTTATCAACAACAAATGAATTCATTCAAGAGCGCCCATTAGAATGCTAATGGCATTGCCCAGTATAAAGCGGAAGTAGCCTGCTTTACATCAACTCACGATATTGATGTGTTCCTCATATCGAAAACGGGTCTCTAATAATCATTCAAAAAAAAAAAAACCATCAGCTCGATCATCCTTCGGAAGAACCCGGCAAAAATTATATCCTAGCGATATCTATTTGTCTACATGAACAGTAAAGTGAGATTGTAATTTCGTCTATCCACAGTCCATTGAGTCGGGTATTGGTTTTTCTTAGGTGCCAGCTGTCCTTCCGACCAATCTCTTCCATCAATCAATCACGTACTTGCAGTGCTATTTATTAGTAGGGACACGATATCGAAAGAAAGTATCGATACTTTTACTTTCAAGTAGTATCACAACCAAGTATTGATATAAGTACCGTACTCATTGCGACAGTATTGATATGAGTAAGTATCATATGATACTTAATATGCCTATTTTCATTGGCAAGAGTCAGTTTAGACTTCCAATGAAGCCAGAGATTCCAATTATAATGATAGGGCCGGGAACTGGTCTGGTGCCGTTCCGTGGCTTTGTTCAAGAAAGGAATTTCTCCAAGGATGAAGGCAAATAAGTTGGCGATACTATTCTGTATTTTGGCTGCCAAAAAAAGAGCGAAGATTTCATTTATCAGGCGGTAGGCTTCTATTCATTAACTTATATTTTTGACTCACAGCCACTATGCTGCGTTTCCTATGAATTGGAAGAATTTGTTGGTAAGGATATTTTGAAACTGAAAACGGCATTCTCTCGGGATTAAGAGCACAACATTTACGTCATACATTCAGATCTAATTTGGAAGGTTATTTATTGATGAGAACAAAGGTGACTTGTATATGTGCGGGTACGTTTACTTCACTTGATTATCCCTTTCCATTACTCATTAGCTCCGTTCTCACAGCGACGCCAAAAATATGGCAACCGATGTAGAAATTATTCTGCTCAAAGTGATACCATCCAGCAAAATAAGTCAGAGGCCGAAGAACAACAGTTTGTCAAGAAAATGGAGACTCAAAAGCGCGACTCAGCCGACTTGCGGAGCTAATCGCAACTATTCCATCAGGTTTCGTTTTGTTTGCTCGCTCAAGACAGGTGCAGGCAAACAGCATTCCTTGAGTGGGATTAGAAACGTTAAAATAATAAATTTATTAAACTAAATTAAAGTAGATAAAAGTTAATTTTGAAGAGGAGGTAAGCGATGATAAAAAACAGGATGTTTACAGAATACCATATATTGTTCACTAGGATTGTTGCACTCTCACGTCAAAAATGTGCCTTTTTACATACATAAATATCACTTTTGAAACAAATTTAATCATATTGTTATTCGTGCATTGAGAGGACATTAGGATATGAAAGTCGATACTAATAATTTATCAAGAATGATTATGATTTACTCGGTTCAGAGTGTTTTGCTTAAAATATCAAATATGTGTTTTAAAAGCAACTTAGTTGAGATTTTATACAAAGAGACGACCCAGTGCTATTTTATACTGTAATGTGGGCCACATTTTTGAATTAATGAGCTTGCTATTTAATATCTTTTGCTAATCAATTTATTTTTTATAAATAACTAGTGTGAAGGGTCTTTTAGTTTCGTTGTTTTCATAGAAAATTGATTTTGGCTCGTGCGCTTTCGTTTATGTGAGGAATCTAATGTAGTAATTTTGTTTATTGGAAACAATGTGCAAATGTTTCTAAATTCATTCTTTTTTAAGAAATTATTTTATTGTTTTTGAATATGTATATTAAAAGAAGAATGCAAGGTAAGTAATCCGTAAAGTATGGAGAAACGACAAATGTTATATATATTTTACTATCAATGATAGAGCTAAGCCCAATTTGCATAAGATTTTGGTAATAGAAACGTTAACGATGATCTTCAATCTGGCAGGATCTATTTGATTGGGCGGGACCCCAATATGAATGTAAACCGAAGATGACAATGAATTGCAAGGCACGTATTTCAGAACAGTGCAAAATGACCGTCCCGATCCGCACATGAAATACTCAAGATCAAATTAAACCGAGTCCAGGTAGAATAGAACCAGTCGCGGCAATATTGTTATCAACTGAAGCACCGGGCATGACAAACACACCATCAGGAAATAGTGCGGCTAGCTTGACCAGTGTTGGGATATTGTGGGAATTTTCCCTTTTTATGAGAATTTTCGCCCTCTAAAACTTGAAAAGGGGAAAAATTGCTGCTTGTAGAACGAAATTGTGGGAGAAATAGTTTAAATTAAATTACACACTTTCGTAAAATTTCCACCAAGTATATTTGAGAAAGAATTTTAACGATCCAGACAAAATTCACATTTCTTCATGTATTCTTCCATTCCAGTTAAAACCTGGGATGAAATAAACAAGCATCGCTTCTCAAGATACGCGATTATAGACTAAATATCAAATTTAATTTTCTTCCTTTAGAACCTGATTTATTTAAATTCCTTGACAGATATTGATATTTCGAAGATAATCCGCCTTCTTCTTCAGTGTTTACCATTCTAGCAATATTTGCGATACAACTTTAAAGCATCATTACTTTAGCAGTTTTTTATAAGCCAAAAGTTGAACGGTAGTATTTTTGGCTCACAAAAAAAAAGAAATGTTTCAAGCGAGTATTTTCTTGTGATGAGCACGCGAGCGGCAGAATTCGATTACAAATCCCACATTTAGATGTACTTTTAAGTGGATTGTCAAGCTGTGCTTTGAGTCCTGACCGTCATATAGAAGGCCGGTTGCGAATTGTAATCTAACAGGTATTAAAGTACCATCCAAAATCGTATTGGTCGAGAAAAGTACCTGTACTGGTCGAGTCCAGTACCTGGACAGGCCGGTTTTGCGATCGGCTATAAGTATGAACGCACACATCCTTACCTTGTTTTCACAGTAATAAGTAAAAGGTCGAAAATGGTCGGTAGAACTTAACTTGAATGTCCCCAGACAGGACATTTTGCCACTAGCAGGGGTCAAAATTTAAGAAAAACATAAAAAAAATAAATTTAAAAAAATACGCAAGAATGACAAACAGACAAGCGAACCAAAAATACACCCAAATTCAAACACACGCTTACCAACCAGCCATCTATCAGCAAAATTGTCTAACGGTTATAATGGACACGTAGTAAAGTTTAGTCCAAATTTTAATTCATCTACGTCCTTTATATCAGGGCTGTGGAGTCGGAGTCGAGGAGTCGAACAATTTTTAATGGAGTCGGAGTCGGAGTCGAAGCTAATTTTCATCAGCCGACTCCGACTCCGAAATTCATCACCAAGCCTAAAGATTTGTGGACCATTTTTCAATTTTTGACTGGATGGGGAAGAAGCTAAAAAAACTTCTAGAGCTGCTATATCAACCTTATATAATGACGAAAGAATTTCAGGCAGATGACCTTACACCTGGTTTTTTTTTTACAAAAATGGAAAAGTCTTATCTTTCGCCCTTCAAAGATGAATGGAAACTTAGTCGATGCATTAAAAAATTCACTTCTTCGTAGAGAAGCGCGTGCTGAAATTGCGTTATGCGAATTAACTATTCGTATGAAAGGATTGCAGACGGAAAGTGAAGCCATGGCTAGACCACAGCAGGGAACCATTCAGTCGTCATCACTTCCCCCAAGTACTGAAGTTGATGATGAAGATGAATTCGAAAAATATATTGACGAACAAGAATGAGCAAAGCGGCAGCGCTTAAACTAGGAAAAAAGTAACGAAGGAGGAAATTCATCGCAACTAGAACCCTTGAAATTGGATTTTTATAGGGCACTGAATGATGTTGAGAAGTTTGACCGAAGTTCAGCTTTGGAAGTAGAAGATGCCATAACGAAGTATCCCGAAATCGTCCAAAATACAGCAGTGCTCGTTGCGGCATTGCCCCCGACTCAAGTATCTGTGGAACGCTTGTTTTCTGCCCTTAGAATAATTAAATCTGATTTAAGAGGAGCGATGATGTCTGATCTGATTGAAGCAATATTATTTTTAAGAACTAACTCGAATTAAGTGTTTTCTGTGTTTTTATATTAGTGTGTGAAATGCAATAGGAATATTTTCTATTTATATTTTAAAATAGCGTAGCGTTATAATTTAATGTTACTAAAGGAAACAAACTAGTAGGAAAATATGATCTAATTGTAAGACAAAAAACGATTTTAATCTTCTGGCTTTAACTATATAATAGAGCTACGAATGTCTGGAGTAGAAGTACGGAGTCGTTACTCGGGAGTTGGAGTCGCAAATGTTAGAAGGCTTATCATTGGAGTCGGAGGCGCAAGTTTTTCTTCCCGACTCCACAGCCCTGCTTTATATGTTAGTGTTAGAGAATGTCACACACTAATGTGAAACGAGGACCCACGGAAACAAACATTTCCCATCTACACTTTCCTATTTCTATGAGACGCACAAACTCGTATCTAAGCCTTTTAGTCACCATGGATTGTGATGACTTTCTTGCGGCGCCAGCACACTTGGCGGGGAATGTCTTCTGTAAGAAATAATGAAAGGATCTTACCACGGCAGCCATTGTAAGCGTCGATTATTTTCCTAAACAACACTTCTTTGAAAACGGCTATCGCGATCGGACTCATAGCTGAATTTATTGATAATTGTTTTTGTGGATATTTATTCGTAATATCGTTCTTTGTAGAAATATAAAGGTATTTTAATTACAAAATAGAAAGTTTGCGGAAAGTATTTTTATACCGCGGGTGTATCCAGTTTAATATTTTTATTTTTATAATTTTTAGTCATCGTCACTTGAAACAAAGGAAATGGTAAGTTTAGAAGTCTATGTGGTAAAACTTGACTACGTGCTCCCCATATCCGATAAACAATTTTACCGATTGATGTTTGGATGATGTTTTTGTGAGTGGGTTTTTGCTGGTGTTTTTGTTTGTTTGTTTGATTACTTTCAGTTTGTTGTCTTTTCATGTATTCATTGTGCGTTTTTGTGAAAGTCTTCATTTTTTATCCCTGCTTGTCCCCTAGTGGTTGCAGGGTAAAAAATTGATGAAGAATACTCAAAAAATAAACAAAAAACGCCCCCGAAAACATATTAGCTAGGCATCTTTCGGTAAAAGTGTCTAACGGCTATGGAGAATACGTAGTAGAGTTTAGCCATCTTTTTAATTGCTATTAAGATCAGTAGGTGAGCACTTTCTTTTCATTTAAATTAGTTATGTCAGCGGACTCAGGTGAATCCAGTTCTAAGAAGAAAAGACTTACTTCAATTTCCGCCAAACATTTTCAAGTCCGATCGATAGATATGCCAGAATACAAAGGATGGCTGAAAGAAGACATAGCAAAAGCTTATTGCCAAGCTTGTAATTCAACGTTCCTATGTGGTAAAAGCGAAATTGAAAAACATCGAAGCAGTGTGAAGCACATAGAAAACATTAAACAAATGGCGGGTACACCATCAGTATCACATTTTTATAAATCTGCCGAAACATCACATGATAAAAGTGTTAAACGGGCTGAAATTAAATAAGCAGCATTCTTCGCGGAGATAATGTGGGGTTTAACGCGATCGAATATTTGATACCACTTCTAAAATCAACACTCCCAGATTCAAAAATATGCAAAGACGTTAAAATGGGAAGAAGAAAAGCCACTAAAATGTTGAAAAATGTGCTAAGTACAGTTCAATGTGAGAATTTTCGTAGCATATTAAAATCTAACAATTTTAGTACAGATATTTCATCCCGAAAGAATTTTTGCATTATAGCTAGTTATCTTGACCCCATAAGTGAGTAAAATCTGAACTGGTTGAGCTAATTGACCTTCTTGCTGCTAGCTGTACTGCAGAAACTCTGTACAGTAGTTTCGGAAATGTTTTTGTTAGTAAGGATATACCACTCAAAAATATATGTTGTGTTAGTTGTGATAATGCCGCAGTTATGATTGGATAAACATAATTCCTTTTATTCCAAGTTTAAAAAGAATGTTCCTGAAGCTATTCTAGTAAGATTTACTTGCCATTCTATATCGTTAGTTGCAATAAAAGCCAGTGCTCAGATTCCCAGTGAATGTGAAAAACTTTTAAAAACAGCAGTCAATTATGTTTCTGATAGTCCAAAAAGTTCAGCAATGCTCGCTGAGTTTCAAGAGTGTTTCAATTTAGAAAAGAGAAAACTTTTGAGTCCTGCACATACTAGATGGCTTGCAAGGCAGCAATCATTCATAAGATTTATTGAAAATTGGACTGCTCTAGAGCATGTTTTTATACGACTCTCTTCAATCAAAACGGCCAAAAAAAATAATGCAGAATAATCGTGTGAAGGCATTTTTCTGCTTTTTAGAATATAGTTTAAGCTATTTCAATACGTTTAATGCACTGTTTCAATCAAAGCAACTACTGATTCACAAATCGTATGCTGAGTGCAGTAGTATTTATTGACTTACTGGAAAATATCGAACTGAATGAAGAGCACTTAGTTTCAGATATGGATATTTATTTGGAACCAAAATGGGAAGAATATGTAGCGTCTTTTGAAGAAGCTGTGAAATCAGAAATAAAAAAATAGGAAAAGAGTTTTACATTACTACATGTAAAAAGATTAAAGAGAGATTACCATTTAATGATGTGATCTTTAAAGAAATTGAGTTTTTAAGCCCCCAAATAGCGCTTGATAGTTCAAAACGAACGAATTCACTGCAGTTCAAAAATTTGGCAAAAAAAGTTGGCTGTGAAACTAATTTTCGTGTCTTCAAGAAACACCGTATGCACATGTCTATACTTCTATTTATGTGAATACATACAAATATTTAATAAGAACCATCATCAACCACTTACCAATTGTTCGCCTGATCGAATCTTAATAACGGCTGATCGACACAAAACCATACAATTTTCCACAGCATCACAAGATTATTCACAAGATTATGTATCCAAAACAAACTAACACAAGGCACAAGTCCTGAACTTTCAGCTTTCTTTCATTTTTGCATTCTCTCGGTGCACCAAGAGCATATGCAACTGAACTCGCGATGTGTCACTTTTTTTGGCCAAAGTGATTTTAATACTAATGATCTTCTTCGAAAATTAGTAAAAAATGGCTGAGGCAACAAGATTAACATTCTTTCCTAGTAATTTATCTTTTAATAGACAAAGAAAACACACAAGATACTACTTTCCCTCGCAAAAAACACTCCGCACTATCAATGCACTTTAGCAAATTTTCCGCGTATTTGCATCGTAATCTTATGTAATTACCGCGAAACTCACGAATGCAAGATACATATATGCACTCAGATGTCTAATACAAATAGAAGAGCAAAACCGACTTCCTTTCGATGCACCCGAAACTAGTTAGTCACTATTTTCCTAGGACCTGCTGATGAGTTTCCTACGGCTTTCCTAAGGAAAACTGCAGGCGAACGTGCAACGGACACATATAAGCAAGGAGCCGCGACCGACCTCGATATACATATGGGCGAAAGTTCGTTTTTCGGCTAGTCAGATCAGTGAGTCAGATGCACACGTTTTGGCGTAGCTGGTTCGAAGAATTTTATAACTGTAACTGTGTTCGGAAAAATGGGTTGGTTTCCATGTGAAATTTTTTCAGTCACATGTCGATACGATACCACCATCAAAGTATTGATATGAGTAAAATATCGAACAGTTTCGATTCAAGTAAAATTTTACTTGGTATCAAACGAAAGTATCGATACCGTACTAATATCAGTACTTTCATCGTGTCCCTATTTATTAGTTCTTAAAGCCCATCCAGACTACACATACTTATGTATGCGCATACAAAAGTATGTGCAAACATATAAGGACGTTCAGACCGCACATACAATTGCATGCGCAAACATCTGCATATACAAGAGTAAGTGAAAGCCAATGGTTCAGACTGCGAGACAGAACAAGACAAACAGAGCACGAAGTAAGATTACTTCCTGAACGGTTAAAGTTAAGTTAAGCTAAATTAGAACGCATTTAAAACTTTGGCGGCTGTGAGTATTTCTGCGAATTTTCAGGTACTGCTATATATCTATGGAAAGAAGGAATGAATATTGGAAAAAAATTTAAAAAAATCTTTACAATGAAATAAAAATTACATCACTTTCCGAATATTGTGTGTGTTTTTTTTCAAGTTTACTTTCTCAAGCATGAAATCGATAACCCTGTATGATCCAGAATCATTCATTCATCTCTGAATAAATGAAGTATGAGCATATGATAAGTATGCACATACATTTTGCAACAGCGCATACAATTGTATGCGCATACATAAGTATGTGGAAACAACGGGCCATACTAGTAGTTTTGTATCTGTATACAAAAGTATGTGCTAATTTCAAGTGTGGACCGTTGTTTGCACATACTTATGTATGCGCTGTTGCTCGAAAATGTATGTACAAACATATCATTAGCGTATACTTTTCATTGATTTGATGGGTACTTTGTGGCAAGGATAAAATGTATGTGAAGATATCGTTGCAGTGTGGACCATCGTTTCCACATACTTCATGTATGTGCATACAAAAGTATGTGTAGTGTGGACGGGCAATTATGCTATGGTAGCGACGAGATCGATTCAGACCGATTCAGACCGATTTCGTTGCTCGACGCTCTCCTCGCTCCGTATTGTCCGTACCCTTAGAAGTTAAAGCCAGGAAGGGCTGTATACGACGACGACGATGTACGCACTGTTGCGTTTCTGTGTATTTATTATGTCAGTCGTTAAGAATGTATGCTATTTTGTTAAAATGGAATGACATGAAATGGCTATGACACTGGGGTGTCGAAAAGAAAAACTTATTCATTTTTCAAACATGGAGTAAGTGTACTTAGTCTAATAGTAAAAATAGGTTCTTAGGGGTATTGCTCGAACTCAGTAACCATGACTACTTCTCTTTGCCTTTTGTTTAGTTTTTTTTATTATTTTTTTTACTATTTTCTAAAAAACCGATTTTTCTTTTCGAAGCTAGATATATATAGTTTTTTGTGACAAATATCGATATTTCGAGGATAATCTGCCCTCTTCTTCAGTGTCTATCGGTCTAATCTTAATCTAACTTATGTATGTTACTTATAGAGCTTACTTTTAAAGTATTGACTTATACTAATTACCAACTAATTGTCTATTAATTGACTTATACTAATTACCAATTTATTGCCTATTAATTACTTAACTAAAATACATTTAACTATCCATATTAATTTAATTTTCCTCCTCACTATCAAATGAATGTTCAAATTAGCCTGAACAATGGTGATGCACAGTTTCCTTGGCCTGTGTTTAGTCTTCTATGCATAGGGGTTTTCCATATGTGCAGGCTTTCGTACGCATCCAGTTTTCGTACCAGCTGTACCTCCTTCATCACCTCCCCGTTGTCCCAAGTTATGTTGTGATCCTCCTTCAATATGTGCTTTGCTACTGCTGAACGTACTAATGTTGTATTCCTTTTCCTCATTGAAACTGCTTCCCGTTTATGTTCCGTTAGTCTAACACCAACTAACCGTTTCATTTGACCGATGCATATTTTGCCGCATTCTGGGCAGGTAATTTTATAAACTCCACATTTTTCCTTTTTGTCTTTCACGTGACATAGTATAGCACCTAATTTTTTAGCTTTACTGGTTGGAACTGCTTTAATATCAAAGCGTTCAAGAAGTTCCCGAACTTTTTTGAATACTGATGAATAAATGATTGGAACTCTTATGGTTGTTTTTTGTTTTTCCTGCGTAAAAAACGTCGTTAAAAGATCACGCTGTATTCTATACTTTTTCTTTTTGACAAGATTTCCAATTATCCTCTCGTCAAATCCATTTTTCTCGCCGTATCTTTAATATATTTAACTTCTGAGTTAAAACTATCCTGATCCATGGGCACTGTTAATAGCCGGTGAATCATCGAATTAAAGGGCGCCCCTTTTGATGGGAATGCCAATGATCAGACGTGGATGGTGTTATCCTCTGGGTGTGTGGGCTTCCGGTAGATATTAAATCTAAGGAGAGCTTCTTTCCTTATGACTATTAAATCCAAGAGGGCTAGTTTCTCATTCTTTTCGATTTCCATTGAAAATTGGATGTCCTTATGTGCTTGGTGCAACTTCTTCAACGTTTCTCCCAAAGCATCTTTTTTAACTATAGCTAGAATATCGGGTTTTTTTTTTTAAATAGGATTTACAAGCTAGAAAAAAATTGGTACACATTAAAAACAATTATTTTTTATTTTATTATTTTTTTTATTTTTGTACTGATCCATTTTCGATTAGTATTGAGGGAACTATTTAATGAAGAAGAAGCGAGGTTACTCCAACTGAAAGCTTTTTCGGTGCCAGCAGAAGGCGTGGTTTCTTTTTTCGACATAAATTAAATTATACCTAGCTTTTAAAGAAAAAATTGGTGTTGAAATATATACATTTTTATATTCTTTGCAACATTGCGACATTCTTCTGTTACCAAAAAACGGTTTCAACGAGAAACGCTTCTTGGCATTATATTTTTCTGATCAAATCACTTGCTTTTTATCCTATAGTTTTATAGTTATCCTCTATCAAACCTGACTCAATTGTATTTACTGTCTTTGAGGCTCGGTTTTTTATGTCTAAGATATCGTGACATATCTGGTCGAATCAATTGTTCGTTTGCGTCAAATCCGCAAACCTTCAATAAAGCGCACAGAACATACTTCGAAGTATCTGATTTTAATAAGAAAAAATCCAGACAAAAAATGCATAAACTAAGTCTAAACGACAACAATGAATCCATTGCAATTTGATTTCTTCTCAATTCTCCATAATAAATGACTTAGCTTTAATTGTGGCATATCCACGAAACGTTGAAATCCAAATATTAAATTTTGCCATGTAAAAGTTTAAGTCCATACGATAGTCACCGGAAGGAACGAATACAGGTATTATTTCGGGTTTTGGTTCAAGTCCGGTCACAATCACTAGTCCCTGTCATTTAATAATCTTTAAACCAAACATACTTGAAGTGCATAGTAAAGTCTTCTGGTGGCTCAGCGTAAATCTTCGCCGTGAGACGAATGGAATTTGCAATAAGATACACTTACTTCAAATGGACAGCTATGGTTGATATTCGAATATTTCCCTATCCAATTCATCATTAATCGTGCGTAGACAGACTGAGTATCGCCAGATAGAAATTTGCAAATATTTACCGTCAAATTCACCATATATGGTAAATAACGAACAGTAGTCTTACGATAAATCTGCATGTTTACCTTCGAAATTAAATCCGTAAGTTAATCAAAGTACGAAAAATATGGTATGGGCAAGTATATATTTTACCAAAACATTATCCACCGGTACAATTAAATTAGTGAAAACACTCATAGCAGTCCTAGTACGGCTCAGTGCTTTGACGGAACAATTCATTCCTTTGATGATTTTCGGTGATGGTATGCAATCGGCGCGACACAGCCTCATTGTATTTTTGAACTGATGAAAACATTATTTTATTTTCATGCAATAAATATAATTTAATTTGGATTGATTAAACTCAACAATTCTTACATCCGCGTATATTGTCGATGTAATCAAACTCAAGAGAAAGAACGGCACAAATTGTCGTCTCAGTGTCATTTTTGTGCAAAAATACAGCGATTGACTATGACATGGCATTATATAGCATAGTAGTTAGAATCTTGATGGTGCGTGCTAGTTATTTTAATAATTACAACCAGACATAATTATTTCCTACTTAGCTGATAAAAATCATCAATTAAATTTGGCGCACGTGCGCTGTTAAAAGAATTAAGATTTGGGGTTTAAGTTGAATTCGAAAGAATACCTCAATGAGATATAAGATACTATTATTTTTCCTTCCAAAATAATATGCCATCTACATATTTTATTGGGTATCTTGTTCAACAACCTCTTACATGTGGCGGCCTCTGTATAACTAATTGGCCTACTAACAATTCACATTTCTTTTTCGTCTGAATAAGTAAGTAAGAAGTAAGCGATATGTATTATAGCTTGCAAAGCTTTGATTGTAGCCCCCAATGCAATGGATTATATATAGTCCTGATAATAAGCAAAGTAAGAGCGAAAATGTCTCGGTTTTAGACTATTCTAGGCGTTGGAATTTTTTGCTTCAATTACTGATATTTTGTAATTGGACAATAATAAAGTCAGGATCTGAAGTATTAATAGATATAATTGGCTCTGACTTGTTGGAAAGCAGCTTGGTGTGCCTCAATACGTAATGACTTTTCTTAACCTTTAGTTTTTGATGTTTTCACTTTAGTTTAAAAACCCATTTTTTTAATGTTCCGCGTCTGCACATATTTTTCAAGTTTTATTCTGATTTACCTTGTATTTTTTGGGCCTCCTTCATTATCATTATTTAGGTGATATCTCTTTTTTTGCCTCTCCCACGCACATACTCATTCACTTCTCGAAGTGTTTTCTCAACTATCATCTATTTAACCATCAACTATGCGGGCTAGGCGTCTTGTAGCGACGGGCACAATTCCTTGAATTGAATTGAAAAATCTTTTTATTATGAATTATTTGTACAATCTTAACTTAACTTACCGTTTAATTAGCAAGAAAAAAAACTTAAAATCTAGCGGCTATACTATTTTGGCCTGCTAACTTTTATCGTTTTTTTTTTTTGGTTATTTTTTTGGCATAAATTTTGTTTCTTACACACTAATGATATTACCCAGCCTGTACAATAGCTGGGATTACACTGATTATAGTTTCCTTAAACATTACTTTACAGTTAAATTACGATCTAATCTATGTCTAATTATAGTTACTTAGCCTAATTACATTTAATCTTAACCTAGATCTTAAATCTAACCCCTTCTGTTTGACGGGTGGCCTGTGTAGTCGAAAAGCGCATCCATAAGCTGCCGTTGCAATGCTATCATCGCGGGGCGCATAAATGGCTCATTAGAGCCACCTGTACGCCCTAGTGTCCGAATCATTCCATTCTCATGTCCGTCTGTCTGTCCGTTAGTTCCACAACTCGGTCCCTAAGTGGCTTCAGTCCCAACTCCTGATACAGGAGAAGGTTCTTCGGCCACTTTTTAGTTACCGCGTTGTAGAACCAGCGCAGGATTCTTCTTTCGAATACCTCCGCTTCTGCCATGACAGTTTTTGAGCAGGTAATCTAGGCTGGGGATGCATAAGTCAGGATTGGCCGCATCGGGGTCATGCCCATCTTTTTGGTAAAAAGAGGTCGGATCCGTCGAAATGCAGATTAGGCAGCTTTGATTTTCCGCCGCACAACGGGATTAAATTTTAAAAATTCCTGGAAATCGATTCCGAGGTACTTTAGAGATGGGCCAGGAGTAATCCTAGATGTTCCGAACGAGACAGCGAGTTTCTTGGCCTTGTTGCGAATAGTTTGAGATCGCCGATACTTGGAGGGATTGTGAAATACGCAAACCTAAGTCTACTGCTGTTTGGTTTGCCTCATTCGTCAAAGTAAAGATTTAGTTCTATCAAGTAGTATTCCAGGCTCTTCGCTGCTTTGAGCGAATAAGAGCGTGTCATCGGCATATTGGAGGATTTGAACTTGGGGTTGGCCCACTGGAATTGGAAGGTCAGCGGTGAATATGGTATAAAGAATTGGTCCAGTGACAGAACCTTGTGGCACTCCTGATGTCACAGGTTTAATGATAGAATCTGCTCCATTAACGCTGACATAATAAAGTCTGTTGGTAAGAAAGCTTGCGGCGAGTCTTATTACGTTTTCCGGGAATCCAAACTTGATCAACTTAAACAGAAGGCCTTGGTGCCAGACGGAATCAAAAACCTTCTCGATGTCTAAAGCACACACCACAGTCGGAATGTTTCACTCATTCAAGTGAGACACAATTTGATCACGCATGATCATTTGATCATGCTGAGTGCCGTGCTTGCGCCTAAAGTCAAACTGGTGTTCAGGAATTATATGTGTGAGCTCACAGTAGTTTTTTATCATTTCCATCCAAAGTCTCTCAAAAATCTTCCCCAAGTTAAGAGGCAAAGAGATTGGACGGAAATTGCTGGCCTCTTTATTTTTGCCCTTCTTATGGAGGGGAACAATCTTCGCTACTTTCCATGTGTTCGGAAAGTAGCCATTGTCCAGGCCGTTGTTGAAAACAATTGAAAGAATTCTGAGCATAGAGATTGATGGATGTTTAATTATGAGATTAGACATTCCATCATGCCCAGAAAACTTCTTACTTTTTATACCGCGCAATTAAGCTTTCCATGGGTATTTGGAAATCAATAGAAATATATATCTTAGTTGTCTTATTTAGGTTTCTAAGCCAAACTTATTAAACAATAGGCTATCTTTTTCCTCAGAAGCTGAATATATTTCAATCTCTTCAAAAGTACCGTAATATATTTTGAGGGTAATCTACCTTTTTTTTCAATGTCTTTCCCAAGAAGAGGGTGGATCAACCTCCAAATATTGGTAATTGCCGAGAAATTGAAATCCATCTAGTTTCTAAAGAAAAAATTGGTCTAGCGTCGTCAATTTTATTGCAGGATCATTCCCATTCGTAAATTTATTGACAACATCATTTAGTGAAAAAAGGCCAAAAAAAATACAAAAAATTTCAAAAACTACGAAATTTGGCTTACAGTAAGCAAATTGACAAGATTGAGAAAATTTATAAGATTTAGTGACAAAAACTTGCATAGTTGGCAGCTTAATCCTAATTTTTCAACCAAACTTTTACCAAATGTAACTTAGAGTAAGATTCAAGTACTGTGTGAATTTCATTTGTTGGCTGAATCGGAAGGTTTATCCCAAAAGCAGGGTTGCTTGCATTTCAAAATCACTTTTATCAGATCTGGCCCTAGTTAGCACCAATATGTCCTGTAAATCTCATGGGCTGCCATTCTTGTGCAACTTGGAATTTAGAAAACTTTAATTTGGCATGCTGGACAAAGGTTAGAATTTGTCAATAATTTGAATACTTTGTCAAACGCAAATTTTTTTGAGGAGGGTCGATGATTTTCGTCTGGAGTTTCCCATCCTGTTGGAAACTTTCGTATGTCACTCCCATCTTCAAAAACGGTGATAGACGCTGTATCAGAAATTATAGGGACATTACCATTTTATTTTCAATTCCGAAACTTTTTGAAAAGATTGTCCACGATAAACTTTCTCCACTAGTTGAATTCCGTTTGAGGAAAGGGCGCTCAACTACCACGAATTGGACAGTCCTAATCTCAGACGTTCTGTGTAAAATGGAGAAAGGATACCAAATTGACGCAGTCTATACAGACTTTAGTAAAGCTTTTGACAGAGTTGACCACCCTACTTCAATTTCAAAGCTTCAGAATTTCGGACTTCCCGGATCTATGCATAGCTGGCTGACTTCCTACCTTCGCAATCGAACACAATTGGTAAAATTTCAAGGAATTTTATCGAAAAATATATGTACTATCTCCGGTGTGCCATCACGTAGCCATCTTGGCCCACTCCTTTTTAATATATTTATTTCCGACCTATCTGACATCTTAGCAAATTTACCTCATCTACTTTATGCCGACGATCTCAAAGTCTATCACAACATTAAATCCAAATCTGATGCATTCTTTCTCCAATCTAAACTTAATTCACTTGATCATTGGTGCAATGAAAATAAGATCTCTCTCAACATTGCTAATTTTTTTTTTATTATTTTTTTCCCGAAAATGCACGGTCTCACATAACACGTACTTCCTTGGTAATAATTTGTTAGTCCGAGTTGAAAACGTTGTTGACCTTGGTGTTATCTTGGATGAGAAACTCCGCTTCACCGTGCACTATGATAAAATACTTTCCCGTGCAAACAAACAGCTAGGGTTCATCAAAAGACGTTACAAGGAATTTCGTAGTCTGTGGGTCACAAGATCCTTATACAACTCACTTGTACGCCCCATTCTCGAATATGCCTCTATCTGCTGGAATCCGGCTTTTGAAACCCACAGTAACAGACTCGAGTCCATACAAAAACAGTTCTTACTTTTCGCATTGAGAGAACTATACAATCCTTACGATTTTAATACTCTTCCTTCTTATGAGTTTCGACTGGGTCATTTAAAGTTATTGACGCTTGCATCCAAGAGAAAGATGATTTCGGCATGCTTCACATTCGACGTCATTAGAGGCGTTATCAAAGTTGAATTCCTGAATAGTAAAATGGTATTCAATAGCTCTGTAAGGAACACCAGGTCCACTCGTTTACTTAAGGAATATTCACATTCCTCTACTTACGCAGCTAATGAGCCGGCAAATAGATGCTGCAGAATATTTAACAGTATAAGTTTTCTGTATTCTCCAACGATCTCCAAATTCTCCCTTTTCCAAGCCATCCATAACCCCTTATCTTAAACTATAGGACAAAGTTTTATTTGTTTGTTATTTATCAATTGTCATTGATTTATTTGTTAATTATCTAATTTATTTAATTTTTCGTTTACACATGTTAATTTCAAATATTTTCTTCGTATTTTTTATATCTTGTTTGGTTAGTAAATAAAATAAAATATATTGGCCGCATAGATTGTGTAATATCACACCTTTAGATTATTTCCATTGGGGTTACACGAAGTCTCTGGTCTTCAGGGATAAGCCAGCTTCAATCGACGCTTTGGAAGCCAACATTACTCGTGTCATTCGCGAGATACCGGTCGCTATGCTGAAACGCGTCGTCTAAAATTGGACCTTCAGGATGGACCATTTACGGCGCAGTCGCGGTCAACATTTCAATGAGGTAATTTTTAAAAAGTAAATGTCATAGATTGTTCTTTCGACTCACAATAAAAATTTTGCTATAGAATTAAACTTTATGCCTTTTATTTGAGTTTAAATTATAATATATATAAATATATATAAATTAATTTATATTATATTTATTTATATTATAAATATATATAAATTAATTTATATGCAGAATAGTGACAGGTTTCAACAAATGTTTATAATATTTAACCCTTTGGCGCCAGCGGTTATTTTAGTGATATTTCAAACATACCTATTACTCTGACAGCAAATTAATTTTTTTAAAAATAAAGTTCATGAAATGAATTTTGAACGTGTTTTTAATGTGAATATCACTTTTTTGATATTTTAACCCTATGTGTGCGCTAGGCGCCAAAAATGAGTTTGGGAAAGTTTGAAAATTTTTGAATCGTGATAAGTTTCGAGCACGTTTCCACATCAATACAAAACTTAAAATACATATGGATGTTACTAAGTTGTAGACTCGTGTAGTTTTTTGTGAACATGCTGGCAACCCTGAAGCTACGGCACTAATTGAAAGTGAAAACCTTTAAACCATCGACTCACCTGACAAATTTTCGCCTGTTACAATAAAAACCCACTTCTATAGAAATCTTATGCATTGTTTATACAGCCAAAGCAAAACTTTTAAAATTTCATATCGGACAAGAACTGTAACTCTCCTCCAATTTACCTAATTTTAAGCAGCAAAAACTTTTGCTCGCGAGAACTCACGATCCAATTATCAGATACATCTTAAATTCACAGAATGTATTGGTATTAAGTAGGATCAGGTCTGATAGAAGCAATTTGGAGCTGTGGGCAACTCTGTGCCAGTGGTGCCATCTTGAAAAATGTCAAGAAAAAAATTGCTTTTTGCCCTATGAATTCTGATTCAGTTACCAGGTTTTCATGAAATTGACACAGTAGCTGAACCTTACTTTGAGCCAAGTTTGGTATAAATTCGGTTGAAAACTTCGGTTGGTGCTGCCAGCTATGGTAATTTTTGTGTCTTGGGTTTTGAAAATTCACTCAGTAAAATAAAGCTTTTTGCCCTATAACTTCCAGTGCAGTCATGAAATCAACACGAATTTCATATGATAAATGGAAATTGTTGTAGGCATTATTCAGAAGGAATCTGGTTAAAAAAAACCATGATAGGGTTACCAGCTATTGTTGATATTTTATTTATTTGCAATATCTTTATTAAGCGATTTTATCGTAAAATTTTCAAATGGTAATGATCTTTAGTGATAATAAACAACAAATACTAAGTTTTCGAAAATTTGAATGCTTCTGCGACTGGTAGTTCCATATTTCTTTGTACCCCTAAAGCTTCCAATGCAGTCACCGGATGAAAACGTAATGCGCAGAGTAGGTTGATTTTAATGTGAGGCAGGTGTGATTTATTTTTGGCTTTGATGCTAGCAAAGGGTTGTTAGCGCGAGGCGTTTTTTTGCTATTTTCGTATCAATAAATGCTTACATTAAGTTATCAAAGCTTAAATTTTCTAAGTTCCAGAATTTTTTTAGTTTCAAACATCTTTCGTTTTTTTCACCCTAAAAATCTTTCTATCCCTGTAACTTTCGACGGAATCATCGAAAAAAAAATCGAAATCGACAGAGTTATTTGATTTTGACGTGAGGCAATTGTGGGAGACTTTTAGTTGCAGTGCTGGTAAAGTGTTGCAAGCACTAAGGATTTTCTTTTTTTATGGTATGTCATGCTGCTTTCAAAGTTTTGTAGTGTTTGGCTTTCCTAAATCTTGAAATTCCTGAAATCCTTTCCAACCTATGAGTTTCAATGCATTGTCAAGATCAAAGTGATTTTGCACTAGAAACAGGTTGGAGCACGTGTGGTAGAATATGCACTCAAAATCTGCACGATTCTTTTACTGTTCATCGAACATTAGTATTTCTAGTGGTTCAGGTGCGCTAGAGTTCTTTTTAAGTGGTGTCATTAAGTTAATTGAATTACTTGGTTGATTTTTTGTTTTTCTCCCCAAACGAAGCAAATCTTACCACCATCCTTATTTTTTAAACCCAACCGTGAACGTATGTACAAATAAAAATTAATTATCTGGCGCATCTGAGCTCGTCTGCGCAAAAACTATCGCATCACTGGTCTAAGGTATTTTTACATACTGGGTCAAGCTAATTATTCACCTGCGTCAAATTTGCAAACCCTCAGTTAAGTGCACAGAACTTATTTTGAAGTATCTGATTTTAATAAGACTGCCCATGACACTGACACAATCAGACAACAAATGCAAAAACAAAGTCCACAAAAACGTCAACAGTGAATCCTTTCAATTTGATTTTTTCTCAATCCTCCGTAAAGAATGGCTTAGTTTTAATTGTGCCATATCCACGAATTTCTCCAAGCCAATTCTTAAGTGTTGGCATGTAAAAGTTTAAGTCCAGACGATAGTCACCGGAAGGAACGAATACAGGTATTTTTTCGGCAAATGGTTCAAGTCCGGCTGCAAACACCAGTCCCTGTCATTTAATAAACTTTCAGTCAAACGTACCTGAATTGAGTAGTAAAGTCTTTTGGTGGTACAGTGTAAATCTTCGCCGTACGACGTATCTATTTTTGCAATAAGATGCACTTACTTCATATGGGCAACTATGGTTGATATTCGAATATTTCCCTATCCAAGCCATCATTAATCGTGCGTAGAAAGACTGACTATCACCAGATAAGAACTTGCAAATATTCACCGATACATTCACCATATATGGCAAATATCGCACTGTATTCTTACGATAAATCTGCATGTTTACCTTGTGAAGTAAATTCGTAAGTTAATCAAGTACGAAAAATATGAATTATTCAAATATTTCTTTTACCAAAACATGATCGACTGGCACAATTAAATAAGCCCCAATATTGACAGCAGTCCTAGTACGGCTCAGTGCCTTGACGGTACAATAAATATCTTTGACAATTTTCGGCGACGCTTTGCATTCTATGCGACACAGCCTCATTGTATTTTTGAACTGATAAAAACATAATCATGCAATAAATTTAATGTAACTTGGATTGATTGAAATAAACAATGCTTACATTGGCGTATATTGTAGATGTAATCAAACTCAAGAGAAATAACCGCACTAATCGTCCTTTCAGAACCATTTTTGTACAAAAATACAGCGATTGAATATTCAAATGTCATTATGTATCATAATACTTAGAATCTTGATGCTGCGTGTCAGTGATTTCAATAATTACAAACAAACATAATTATTTTCTATTTAGCGGATAAAACCCAGCAACGAATTGCTAAAATGCTATTGTGACATGGGCGTTGTTAAAAGAATTCAGATTTGAAATTTAAGCTGGATTTCAAAGATTACGTCGATAAAATATGAGATATTATTTTTCCTTCCAATATAATATACCATCTGCCTATTTTATTGGGTATCCGGTCTAACAACTTTTTACAAGTGCCCTTTGAATAATTAATTGGCATAGAACCTGTAAATCTTCACGTTTCATTTTCAACTGCATAAAAACGCATGGTAATGCATGGTGCGAATTTCAGTGGATTAGGCGCTATGTAACATAGCTTATGTAGCTACAGATTATCGCCCCTAACGTCAGGTATTACATCCCTCAATATCGCACATTATATTGTTAATATAAAGCAAAGTAAAACGAAATTGTGTAAGATTGAAGAGAGAGGAAAGAGTCAATCGGCACTGCAGTCTAAGAAATCATCGGCCACTTCAGGAGTAGCCGATGGTACATTTTGCCCAACACGGACACAGCAAAACTAATTTTGTACAGATAATATGAATCTTGCTTTCGAGTTTTTTTGTTTTTGTGAATCGTATTCCTACCTTTATTCGAAAGTAACCAAGCTTTGAGTTAATTTGGATCCGAGCAAAATGAGAGCAAAGCGTATATACTAAATGTTGAGTTGCATTATCTAGTATATAACCGTACATTTTACATGAACGTGTACATATACATGTACGTACGCTTGTTGTATATGGATTCTATTTTGTTGTATATCAATTAGTTCATTCTCGAATGAAAAGTTCATTAGTTTAAAAGTGTTTTTTTCTTATTTCCACAATACTGAACATCAAATAACCAAAAGAACGATATTTTGCGATATTTGGCCATGCGACATTCCTCATGTATTTAGGAGTGTTTAGCTGGCAGGTTTAGATGCGGTCAAGTCTAGCAGACAGGAAATGCATGCTGCTTCTTAATGAAAAAACAAATATATAATGGGATTTTATGCAATATATTTACACAAATAGTGCACTAGTTCTGGCAGTCTTTTGACAGCACCGACACACCAAATCAGAATCATGTTGAGATCAACCTACTCCGTGAATTTCGTTTCGATTTAATGAGTGAATCAAAATTTACAGACATGAAAAAATGTTGAGAGTTGTCGCCCAAAAAATTTCAAAATTTAAATAAAAACTAGCATGTGCCTCGACTTAAAAGCTTAGCAACCCTTTTTGATGTCTAGATCAATTCACTCCATAAATGTCGTTTCATTTCGATGGCTGCATCGTTAGTTATAAGAGTGAAAGATTTTCTGGATTGCCGCCCGCAAAAAATTCAAAATTTGCAAAATTAAAATATAGTTTACTTCTTTCCATTTATCTACTTTCCAACCTATGCACACTTAAGTTAACCTACGGTGTGATTTTCAATGACTGCTTTCGAAATAATAGGAGAAGAATTTGTTTTTTTATGTGGCGATGTTTCAAAATTGCACAGCATCAACAGAGTCGCCCACATTTTTAAATCACTTCTATCAGACCTTCTACTGAAGATTAATTGACAGACCTATTCTTTATAAACAGTAATACATTCTGTTAATTACCAAGCATAAAACATTATCAGATTTCATTTCGAATACTTGTGTTTTTCTAAATTCTTCATTCTACAAAAATAAAGGAGTATCTGGAAAATGCAAGCCGCCGTCATAGGGTTATGCATAAAGACGGTATAGTCAGCTAGTAGCTGAAAAGATACCAAATCAAATAAGTACACTTGATCATAAGCTGGCCTTACACCAGCAAACGCGTAGCTGGACCTCACTCTAAGCCAAGTTTGATAGAAGTTTGGTGGAAAAATTAGGATATAGTTGCCAGCTTTGGTAATATTTGTCTGTGAATTGAATTGATTTTTTTTATTATTTCGGTTATTTGTGCAGTCTCTATCAAATTTAAAATTTAAATAACGGTGAAAACTTATAAATCTAGCAGTTTTACCAATTTGACTTACTTGTTCTTGTCATTTTTTGATTTGTTTTTTTTTCTTAAAATTTTTGTTTTTACCTTACACATTACTAGTACTAACCTGCTTGTACATTTACTGAAGTTTTCTGGGCAATAGATCGCTTAAAATCTACCTAGATAGATGGATAGAGCTTTATTTAATATTTTTCTTTTGTTCTTACAAGAATGGAACTTCAAGTGACCCAGACTACTAGAGTCTTTACATAGTTTAATTATAAGTTAAAGCTTTGCTAATAAATAATTAATCTAATGCTTAGTGTAATTTTGCAAAGCAAATTTATATAAAAACTTTGCTTATAAATCTAATGAACAAATATCATATATGTTAATCCTTGCCGTGAAAAACTTAAACTAGTAGAGATAAAAATAAATAAATTATGCATCAATGCAGTATGTCACGATTAATAAATGCAAGAAGAGGGTTATTTGTATTACGAAGCATAGCATAGAATGCAATAGTGTGTTTTTCTAAGAGTTTCTGTACCGTTGGCATTTGTGCAGTGCAATGCAGAGTGTATGGTGAGAAGTACCATGGCTTGTTTAATGACATTTTCAAACATTTATTTTGGGCAATTTGCAATTTTTTTATGTAACTCTTGGCACACGTACTCCATACGGGAGCTCCATAGGATATAATGGGCTGTATTGCAAGTTGGTAAATAAGCAGTTTGTTGGGTTTTGAAAGGTGTGATTTTCCATTTATGGAGGGATAGAGGGTTTTAACCGACATTGATATCTTTTCGCAAATGCAGCTCACATGTTCATTGAAGGATAAAATTTTATCAAACATCATGCCGAGGTATTTGATTTTGGTTCTCCATTCAATGCTTTGTCCTAAAAAGTTAATAGGGCTGCAAGGAAGGTTGATGTGTTTTCTTTTTTGGTGAAAAAGATTGCTGTGGTGTTTGCTGCATTTATTTTAATTTTCCTTCTAAAGCAGTATTGATAAATCTTTGCGAGCTTATTTTGCAAAGTGTGGTTGATCTTGTGGGGGCAGTGGTCACTTGTATACAAACAAGTGTCATCTGCATGCATAGCCACTTCACATTGTGAGTCAATAAGGATATCTGCAGTGAATATATTGAACAATGTGGGACGCAAAACAGCTCCTTGAGGTACACCTGTTGATATATCTTTCAAAGAGACTTATGACTTATGACTTTCACTGAGAGCTTGCGGCCAGAAAACAACGAAGCTATAATGTTTATAATTTAATTCGGAAACCCAAATTTTATTAATTTGTAAATAAGACCCTGATGCCGTACCGAGTCGAACGCCTTTTCAATATCTTTACTTTGTTGACAAGTCCTACTGACTTTTTAGCTTTTTAAGATTCAGAAATATACTGAGACACTCTGTAAAGCTGATGGGTAGTTGAAAGTTGTTGCCGAAAACCAAACTGACAATTTGAGATGATATTAGATGTTCTCAGGAATGACTGTATTCTCATCAGTAAGATTTTTTCAAAAACTTTACTGAGCGTAGGGAGTAAGCTAATAGGACGGAATTCTTTTGTAGATCTAGAGTTTTTCCAGGCTTTTTTACGGGTAGAATTACTGCCTTATTCCATTCTGAGGGATAGTAGCCATGCTTGATGCAGGCATTGAATATAAATGTGAAAAGCACTATAGCTTATTTCGGCAGTTTTTTAAGAACAAGGCTAGGAATACTAAAATCTATCTAATTTAATATTAATTAACTTCGCCTAATTAAACCTAAATCTTAACCCCCCTGTTCATCGATAGGCCTGCATAACTGAATAGCGCAACCATGAGCTGAAGTTGGCACGCTATTTTTGCGGGGCACCCAATTGACTCAATAGAGACACCATTGATCGAACCAGTCCGATTTCACGTCCGTTTGTCTGTCAAGAACATTTCTCTCTTGAATCTTGAAAATTTGCTCGGCAAAATAAAGCTTTTTGCCTTATAATTTCCGGCGGAATCATGAAATCAAAACGATATTTAGTGGAAATCGTAATCATGATCGTAAATCACGTACTTGCCACCCTATTTAGTATATACGCTCTGTTGAGAGCAAAATGAATTATTAACCTAATCATTTTAAACTCTAGTGAAACAATTGTCTGTGCAAAACGAATTGTGCAAACGATTGTGCAAATAGGAGATGGAATGTAGTGAAACAGCTTTACTTTTGAAAAAATTATTTCGCAAAAGTAAAAGCATTTTCATAAATTTTCAAAAAAAAATCGAAAAATTTGCTGGTTCATAGAACTAACATTTCATAAAAACCAGCATATTTTTTCAATCAAATGATGGCGGGATATCCTTAACGGCTAATGACTGCTTAATATGTCAATAGGCTAATCGATCCCATCTTTTTGAATATTAAAAAAAAAATAGTCAGATTGCTCCCCTTTCCGTAAATTAATCATTTAAAATACGACACATTATTATCTAAATTGCATTCTGAGCTCGATTGTCACATTACAAATATCTGCATATCTCTATTATATGTGCTCGTATTGTTCAAATTATAATTTGCTTTCCCAATTATATTGTCATCAACCAGTTCAAGTCGTTAATCTATTCAATGTTAGTATTGGTTAAACTAATGACCATCCCTGAAAATAAATTCATGAGAATAAATTCGACGAAAAAACGGAAATAATATTATTCCTTTGCAGTATCTGGAGAAATTTTAAATGCCAGTTTCCAATACGTGGCTGATTGCAAATGATGAGCGGCCTTCGAATTGCTGTGTTTGCAATGTGCGTTATCATAGTTTCACCGGTAATAAAACAAATTTGGAACTTCTTTGAAAATAAATTATTGGGATTTAAATAATTTTTCCAGAAAGTTTTCAATTTTCATGTTAGCAAACTCGATTGTATTCAAATCGATAAAGAAACGGCAAATATGTCATGCGCTGTGGAAAGATTAGGAAATAACAGTCTACAAGATATAGTTAATATTGATATTTATATCTTTCGACCAGTGAATGATATGTTGGTAAGTGTGGAGCTTTTGGTATATTTCCATATTTATTCTTATCGTTCTACCGAAAGATTCATAATTTGTTCCAAAGATATCTTTATTTGTTTCATAAACCTTAGATGCGCTTGAAGAAATGACACTGTACACCGTAACTTTTTTTGTTTTGTTGAATACGTCTTCCGTAGGTTCACTTATCTGTTTGGAAAAAACTCAACGGAAACTTCATTTTAACACCTGTCAACATTACCTTAAATGCTTGTAGATTTTCAAGAAAAGGAGAGCGTGTTCCCTTTCATGCATCTCTGGTTCTGAAGTGGGTGTCGAAATATTCAAATATTAATTATAAATGCCCCTATCAAGTATGTGAACATACATATGAGCTTTCAAGATATCATATATATTTTCTTAAATTTAATTTTATCAGTATCTAATATTTCAGGGGCATCTTTACATTAGAAACTTGAAACCTGGTAATTTTCGACTGGTTATTCCCGATGGAGAATATCGCATGGATGCACGGATTTATGAGAAGACGTTTGCTACGCCACTAGCAATAATGCGGGGTTTTGGGACAAAATCATAGATACATATCAAAAGATATGGCAGATGTATTATTGAAATTTCTTTGCATTCTGTTGAAGTAAAGATGTTTTTACGTTTGTGAAAAAAACAGTGATGTAACCAGTGTCCTTTAATGTCATAATAATATAAAACCTAAAACGTTTAATTTTTTTTTCACCCTATTTTTTCCCAAAATCGTATTATTCCAACTACTTGCTGCTTATTTTATAAATGTCTGAAGTTTTTGTAGTCGAGTGGATAGTATGCCAGCTGCAAAAATGTGTGGTACCTGATTCGAGTCTGACTATTTTGTTAAACTAGCTTTGAGGTGAAACCTACGTAAAATTCAGGTGTAAAGTGAGCCGTCGAATCCACTACTACCGCATTTACCCCGACAAAACTCTAGTGCATAGTAGTGATTTGCTCAAAAACGCCAAACAGTTTGAAAACAACGTTT
This sequence comes from Nemotelus nigrinus, assembly GCA_947369275.1. Taxonomy (NCBI): domain Eukaryota; kingdom Metazoa; phylum Arthropoda; class Insecta; order Diptera; family Stratiomyidae; genus Nemotelus; species Nemotelus nigrinus. The sequence goes on from OX376374.1 coordinate 111,588,959, forward strand.
GGCTGCAAAAAACCAACGAACAGTTTCTCCAAATAGCGACAAACAGTTTTTCTAAAACGAAATTTTTTTTCTAGAACGAACAGCATTTCTAAAACAAACCGTATTTCTACAACGTATAGTTTTTCTAAAACCAATTATTTCAACTATTCTACAACAAACAGCTTTTCTAAAGCCAATCGTTTTTCTAAAACGGATCATTCTTCGCAAACCAACAGTTTTTCTAAAACGGATAGTTTTTATAAAACCAATCGTTTTTCTAAAACGAATCGTTTTTCGTTTTTCTCAAAAGAACCGTTTTTTTAAAAAACGAATCGTTTTTCGTTTTTCTCAAAAGAACCGTTTTTTTTTAAACAAATTGTTTTTCGTTTTTCTAAAATGAATCGTTTTTTTTTTAAACGAACTGTTTTTTTTTAAACGAATCGTTTTTCGTTTTTCTAAAACGAACCGTTTTTTTTTAACAAACCGTTTTTTTAAAAACGAACTATTTTTTTAAAACGAGTCGTTGTTCGTTTTTTTTAAACGAATCGTTTTTCATCGTTTTTCGTTTTTTTCAAACGAACCGTTTTTCGTTTGTTAGCTGCGGAAAACAGTATTTTCGTACTTGCGAGTATTTTCGTACTTGCAAGTATTTTATTCAAATATTTAAAAAGTTTTCAGGGCAAAAGAAACTGAAATCGGACAAAATCGGCCTATTTTGGGTTAGAGTGGTTTGGGGACATAACGGGCCAAGACCTATTACTGTGATATAAAAATTTCGGTTTTGTATGGGAGTAAGGGGTTTTTTAGCCATAGTTTGGCAAAACCTGCTTTTAACGTGCTTTCGATGATTGGAAGTGGTCGGGGAGTATATTAGTTATATTTTAAGGGCAAAAAAATTTTGATAGGGGAAATCGGGCAAAAATGTCCATTTTGTCCAATTTTTTTTTTATCAAGCATGAATTCGGGGACCTTTCTGAGTTGTTTCGGGCGAAATTTCCATACAAGTCTGGGAAAAAGCGGCCTAGTTTCGAAGATACGGCAAAATGAAATCCGCCGGAAAAACTAAAAGTAGCACTAAAAGTGCCAAGGAGGAACAGGTTGAGATCCTTCTTGGTTCATCAGTTGGCGTCTCCGGGTGTGCTGAGGCCCTCCTTCTGACTGCAGGTCGCCACGAGGGTGTCTCCATACCTACCGGGGTTGTAAAATTTACGAGACCATGGGGGGTAAGGTGCTCCTCGACTCATGCCCAGCCTTACGGAAGAGGAGGGCCCCCAAGTGGGTGCATGTTTAATAAACGAAACATTTTTTGTATTACTTAATAACAACTTCATGCTTCAGTGAGGTGAAGTGGAAATCCGACTGTTTTAGATTAGCCAGGAAAAGCTTGGTATCAGAGATCGCTCGATGACAACAGGATTAAATGGTCCTATCTTAGTAATTTTTTTACTCTTGTCATTTGAACGAATACCGGAAGTGTTTTTTGCATATAATAAAATGAAAAACAAATTAAATTGATTTAATTTGATCGTTTTTCTTTAGGTGATTGGAGAAAGACTTGCCAAATAAATGACCGACCATTGGAAAGTTACGGACAAGCTGCACAGATTAATGACTCGGTATTCTTTGAAGGTAATCTTGCACCATCATCATTCTAGCTTGGGAACGTTGTGTCTGGAGGGTGGAGGAGGGCATATTAGTCAATTTTATTACATTACTGCAAATCGTGTGCATTGTATGCATACATGTACATACTTCAAATAGGTATTTGGAACAGGTATTTGTTCGTACCCGTACTAGTTATACCTAGTATGTGAAAATACTAGTACGACCCAACTCTAATTGTCGTACAGCATAAAATTTGTTTCTCTCGTTAATTCAAACTGTTTTTTTTTAAAACAAAAATAGTTGTTTTTGAAAAAAAAACAGCTCGTTTTAGTTTTTTTAAAACAACAGAAACGCCCATCACTAGTGCATACTAACCGCAAGAAGCAATCACTTCGTATGAAACAATGTCCTAATAGCGTTTCTGCTGACGTCGAGTCCGAGTGTAAAGCAGGCCGATATCACCATTTATCTGGACGCAAGTGTCGGTAAGTTTAAATGACCCAGTCAAAACTCATAAGGGGGTGGGTTAATCAAATCGTATGGGTTGTAGTTATTTTAAGACTAAAAGTAGACAGAGCTTTTGTATGAGCTCGAGTCTGGGCTGCAAAAACAGGTCGAGCGTATTCACGATTAGGGCGTACAAGTGAAGTGCATAAGGACCTTGTGAACCATAGGTTTTTTTCCTTGGCACCTCTTTTGATGAACCCTAGCTGTTTGTTTGCACGGGAAAGTCATAGTGTAAGGTAAAGCGAATTTTTTTTTTATCGAAGAAGCATCGAGGTCAACAATGTTATCAATTCAAGCTAACAGATTATTGCCGATGAAGTGCGTATTGTGTATTTCTGTGCATTTTCGAGAACTTATCACTTATCAATGTTGAGAGAGAGCTTGTTTACCACGTATCAATGTTGAGAGAGAGCTTGCATCAATGATCAAGCGAATCAAGCTTGGATTGGAGAAAGAGTTCATCAGATGTAGATACAATGATCTGATAAACTTTGAGATCGTCTGCATAGAGTAAATACATACAAACAAATAAATATGTTTGCAAGGACGTCAGGTGGGTCGGAAATAAATGGTGTAACTTGTGGTACACCAGAGGTAGCGCCAGCTATGTAAAGATCCGGCAAGTCCGAATTTCTTAAGCTTGAGAATCAAGGTAGAATGGTCAACTCTGTCAGACGCCTTACTGAATTCAGTGTTGACTGTGTCAATTTGGTATTCTTTCTTCACTTTACAGAGAGCATCTGTGATTAGGACTAACAAATTCCTGGTAGTTGAGCGACCTTTTCTAAAGCCATGTTGCTGCTCGTACAGACGAGAGTTAAAAAGCGGAGAAAGTTTATCGTAGACAACCTTTTCAAAAAGTTTCGGAATGAAAGATAAATTGGCAATGCCCCTATAATTTTTGAATACGCTATTGGAATTTCCAATGAGCGTCACAATCACTCAGCATGCAATAACCACACACTTCGGGTCATGCAGAGGTACGATCGGCCGCCGGCCAAAGCTTCAATTCGTATTCACCCTAGATGACGGAAATACGAAAATACGATGTCGTACTTTCCAAAAAGCTCTTATACATAAAGCTATAAAACTAAAAGCATAAGTTTCCTCTTGTATAAATCTTCCCAGCCTAGGACATGCAATGTTAAAAAGAAATAAGCATGCAATGGTTCGGCAATGATTCTACGCATTACGCGAAATGCTTACCGAATATATGCCGAAGCATTCCTTTTCCCGTTGGGCTATTAAAGAACATTGCAAGAGAGCTATAAGCTGCTCTACACACTTGTGCAAGAAGATCGGAGAAAGAAGATCAGGCCCTGGACCTTTGTTGCAGTCGAGTTCTGAAATAGCTTTACGTATTTTACCACGTGAAAAAAGCTATTGGAGCTGAATTAGAGGAAGAAAGTTGTGAGTTTGTTTCGTCAAGTGCATTAAAAACTTTTTGGAAACTATCTGAGAATATCTCTTTAGGAGAGGAAGATTTGACATTATTAAGGAACATTGACAATGGATAACCAGGAGTTTTTCGCTTCACATTTGCAAAATCGAAGTTTTTTTTCGGGTCGCGGACATAGGCGTGCCGTGACCTAAAATCTGGCAGGGGCCAGGGACCAAAAGGTTCAAGACGTACTGTTCACACAACTTACATAATTTATTGATACATTACATATTTGTTAATTTATTCTTTGTTATTTGCTTATGCATAATGCATTATCAAATAAACTTCATGTCTGTGAATATGTATGAGCTACAACGACATGCATATAATGTGAACGGTAGGTACGAACTACACACGAATTATCTATGATCGCTAAGAAATGAACGCTTGTACAAATTATATGGGAATAGAATGGAAATAATTAGAAATATAAGACTATTTTTTCGTTGAGAAGCTAAATATATTTCAACTTATACTTGAAGAAGAGGATATCTAAGTTTCAAAATATCTTTGAAGAAATTGGAATATTTTAAGCTAAGAAGGAAAAAATTGACCTCTTGCTTCAAACTTTTGTTACCTAGAGAACCTAGAAAAAGCATAAATAATTTGGCAAGATGGAAGAGTGCTGTAACTTACTCTTTTCGAGCCATTTGGTTTGCAGGGATATCTTCGTAGCCCTAACTGCGTATCCAAGGCTAGATGAAACAGCAAAACCTTTGAAACTAGTGCGTTTTGCTGTTTTCCGTTTTTGCGATCCTCTGGGAAATGTGAGATCGAGACAGTTCTTCTCTGCGAATAATTTAATTTTTTCCCAAACTACATACAAGTATTCTTGCTCACTTAGTAGTGTTTTAACTGTTCCATTTACAAGATCTATCCCATCCTTAGAGTTGCATTTTTAGTTTGGAAATATGTGTTTAACATGTTCGTTATAAAAAGAACATAGTGAAAGATGAAAAGATTTACTACAAACTTAGGATTACTGATTGAATGAAAGATCCCCAATGAATAAACTGAGTCGTTGTATTTTCCCTCATTCATTTCTTTTTCTAAAGCCCCTTTCATAGTCCCATAGCTATCGACCACATATTTGCAATTTTGAAATGCCATTGACTAACGAGTCGAGCTTAAACTTCTCATTCTACGCCTTGAATGTATACCAACTGCCTCTGCAAGCTGCTTCAACAATTCGTGTTGTGATGGCTTCGAAAAGTGTAGTTAAAGGGATTTGATGGCATTGAAAATGGATGTACACGTTTCGATTGTGAAAAATGTGTCCATCACAACAAGGATAATTTTAGGAGCTGGACAGTGTACAAATGTGGCTGCAAGGTGTTTCATTTTAATTTAGATTTGTACACCACTTTTTTGTCCTGACATGACACTAGCACCATCATAAGACTGTCCAACAACAGGCAATTCACTAAGTCCGTAGCTGGCTAACAGGCTGAAAATTATATCTGCTAAATACGAGGCATTTCTAGCTCCTGAACAGTTTACAAAGCTTAAGATCCTTTCTTCGACTGCTAGCTCTTTAGCAAATCTGACAACCACGGAGAGTTGTTCCTTTTTGTGGACCCTTGTTTCTTCTGCCATAATGGATATCAGTCCGCACTCTTTTATTTCAGCTGTATTATCCTCGTGAACGATTTCAGCAAATATTTTTATTAATGCATTTTGTGTTTAGCCACTACAGCAGTTCGCAACCTTTTTTTTAAAATTATTTGCAAAAGTTGAATCATGCTTCGCGAATAATGTAAAAAATTCCAAAAAAAATTCACGGTTATCACTGGCACCACTGTCATCATGTCCTCTGAAAGCACATCTATGGCGACTGAGACACGTCGTAAGGTCGATAACCTTTTCCAAATAATTTTGGTTTATCTTGACAATATTCCAAGACTGTTCAAGCACCATATCACTTACTGTCCTCAAAGTACTATTCGAGTTTCACATTGTGCATGAATTTTACCATCCGGATAATTTATCCGGATCGCGAAGTTTGGGCGAGCTGCAATTTTGGTGTATTTTTGGCGACAATGGAAATTCTATGGAAAATTTCGCATTGTGATAACTTCACACCGAGTCATCAGATCATCACAAAATTTACAAGACTCATCAATGGGCATAAAAAATAAGTTTCTGTAGTTTTTAGTTAATGTATGGGCAACCTTGTAGCTACCATAAGTACGTAAACACAAATCTTTCACACGACTTTTAGAATAAAATGCAAACGATTGATGAATTTGATACTATATTTATACATTATATGTTATAACTTGTAAAATTCCAAATCGGTATATACTGGTCTTGAGTAGATACAGGTATGAAAAAAGTTTAATGAATATGATAAGAACCATGTGGTGGTTGTGTCACTATGGAAAAACACTCGGTGAAATTGAAGTGCTATGCCTTTTAACTTCTGATGCAGTTATCAGATTATAATAAAATTCACACACATTTAACCTGAGTGTAAACCAAGTAGGTCATAGATAGTGTGGGAACACATAACACAACCCACAATTACATATCCACACAGCACTATACAATACAATAATATAAAGTAGGCTAAGAAAAATGTAAATAAAAATATTGAAAAATAAGTATCAATAATATATTTTGTAAAAAGCTGTCAAGTCGTGTTTCTCTTGATAACATTAAAATTAAATTTTCAGTGGAAGTATTTACTTCCAAATTAGAATTTACTTCTAAAATAGCATAAAAGTAGCAGCGATACCATTTTTATTCTCCAAATGACTTCGAAAATTGTATTCTACGTTAATACCATTTCAATACTCAGACTATGTTTTGTGAAAAACATAATTGCATCAAGCGCCAGTCTATAAAAGTGTTCTTATCTAAATACCTGTATATTGCCGACAAGGAATGAAAAGATAATCTTAATAAAAAAAGGATGATTGGCGAAGCGCTTTTCGTCTTTTTCTTAACGTATAACTTGTCGAAATTAAATATTCTCGTCCATATCGCGAAATAAGTCCCATAACATCGTAATAAATACCACAAATAACACAGTCTCGAAGTTATAAGTAGTGAAAGTTGGTATAGGCTTACACTACTGCACTACACAACTCTTGCTGTAACCACAAAAACCTAACAGGCGAAAACTTAAGTGTCTGCTGTTGGAAATATTTATTTTTCTGGGAGGGGCCAACATAGGGTCTGGGGGGGTCCCGGCCCCCTCTGGCCCCCCCTACGGCGCGCCTATGGTCGCGGATTATATTTGCGCCAGTTGACTTAATGTAAGTCTCAGAAACCTCATGAGATATTGCTATAAACTGCTTAGCAACTTCATTTTACTCTTCCTGAATAGCAGGACTAACATCAGTATTATCTCTTATCTACTTATAAAGTTTGTTCCCATGATTTTGCATATGCCTAACGTGTCTATTAATCCATGGCTCAGACAATTCTTTTTATTTATCTTATCACCGGCGTCTCATATTTTACCTGAAAAAAGGATATGACTCTCCCGAGATCTGGCGCTGAAAGAGTATTTGTTCAATCTGTAGTGTCAAGAACATATTTAATGCTTTCATAATCAACATTACAGAAGTTAAATACACTTGAGCTTTCGTAAGCGTTTAAGTAAGTGGAATCAGGAGTTGTAAGTTCAACTGACAGTGCTGTATGGTGTAAAATGTTGCAAAAAAGATGCTCAGCGATATTAGCTAGACTAACCACTACTATATCATAAGGTTTTGTAAAGACTAGATCTAACCAATTACCATTTTGGTTAGGGCTGGGGGAAATTTGCTGCAAATCATTAAAATAAAAGGCTTTCGCAAAATTGAAATCGTTGGTGCCTACAAGGTTTACAGGTAGGAGGTAAGTGTCCTTTTCATCCGGAACAAAGTATAGATTGTCTATTTCGCTACAGGGTGGATGATATAGGGGTAAGAGACGTTCCACTTAATCTTTTTAGATTTTATTTACAAGGAAGAACACAATCAACTCGGATAAAAGAATATGTTAGAGATGTCCTTAGTGTTACTATTGGTGTAGCGCAGGGAGCAGTTTTTTTCCATAATTAACGATTTGATTTTACTTCAGTAATTCGTGGAATGAAGCATATAGCATCTTTGCTTAGTACTAGTCTTATTAGTCATAATCAAGTCAAGAAAATAGGAACAGTTTGAATGCAAGAGACAAGTAGGTATTGTTTCCTAAATGGCTACCCATTTTGAAAGTGTTTGTTTATAAAAAGTCAAATATGAATAAAAACACGTTTCGGATTTATTCCGTATGTCATTATTTTTCGTTTTGTTAAGCAAATAAATATCTGCTATGCAGCCGTCTGGCTGTCAGTGAAAATGCAAATATTCACTCCGAATATCTGACTATATAAGAGCCAATTAGTCACTTCGAAAATCGTGTGTCTTTCAGTTTCATCTGAAAAACACTGCAGTGGTCTGGCAGGAGGAAGAAAAACTTTAAATTAAGGGCAGTGGAAAACATACTACACCCCACCCTGTCGTCTAGTTTGGAATCATTGAAAAATCATCTGTTCCTGGACATAATCCCTTTGCCGAATTTTCTCCGCTTTCGATCTGAGTCTCAATTCCTTGGATCAGAGATGGCTTGGCAGATGTATTATCGATATCCGCAGGAACATACATAATGCTGCACCAAGATTTTAGCAAGGTTCAAATCTGTCCTTGTCCAAGCATCACCACAATTAAGTCTTACCGCTGCACACCTCTTATATTGTGAGACAAGTCGATCGGTAGGAAGCCAATGAAGCAGCACCAAAAGTGCCTTCGTTGGTATAGAACGGAGCGTCTCCGCTATCGACATAGTTGCTAGCCTACGATCTTCCTCTATAATATTCTGATTTACAGCCGTAAATATGGCTGGTTACCAAATTATTAATGGTTTCCTTCCATTATGATAGTGTAAATCCAGGAGACGATACGGGGTTGCAGTTCGCATGTTCCCCTTGTAGCCCTCTTGCAGCTGCGCCCTTTTTCTTGCATTTCCCTTCAATAGAAGCTTGAAGTCTAAAACCAGTACTAGACATTTAACTTTGGCTTTGAGGATTATAGGAGTTCGATTGAGCTTCGTTAGGTGAAGAGTTCTCGTGAAGAGCAATAGTTCCGTTTTGTTTAAGTTAGCTCTTAGGCCACCACTGCCAGAGAATATGTAAGGATTGATGTCTTCTCTTTGATAGGGCTGAAATAAATTTCCATGATATGAAAATTGCGATGTCATTTGCATAGGCATATCACTTAACATTCAGTTTGATCAAGATTCATCAGTATATTAGCTGTCAAATTCCAAAGCTTGGAAATACCATCTTGTCAACATTTTCTAATTACTTGATGGTAGAGCTACATAGTGACAAGAATAACACCAGATTTTTGTGTAGCTGACTTATAAGTTCGGCTAACTGGAAATTGACCTCCAGGTTTCAAAGAGAAATCAAAATCACATAAGAAAGTGTCCAATAGATACAGATACAATTACATAAAATGACTGTGGATGCGAAGGAGACGTTTGTTTCGTTGCCACCGGTATTATTGGCGAGAAATTTACAGTCATTATGGCTAGAACGTGAAGAAAATCGAAACATGAGTATGTTTCTTAAGACACGTAGGAGAACAGGTAGTCTGGAGACGAAGAACATATATTTCCAAAATGAGCGCATTTGGATGAAAATTGATTTTCAGCAAGTAATGTTTCGATTTTCTTCGTTAATGAGTCCGAGTCAAATTAGGATAATAATAAAGAAGACTAGCGATTTGCGCAGCAATTTTATTGCACATGTAATAGCCGATGAGTGCTTGAAAATGATATCGCATTTAGATGAGGCATTTAAGCAGTTACAAAACACTTCAGATTTGTTTTTCTTACAAAGAACTAAAGGTTGAGATTACTTTGTAATCTAAGTCCATATTCGACTTCGACGACAAACACTGCCTAATGATTTTGTTTGTTGTACATCAAAATAAAATAGATTACCCTGTTGTAAATATTCTGTAACTAAACATTCTAATTTTTGTTTCATACTAAAAATAATAGCAAAGGATTATCTCATTCACCAACGAATAACTCATAGAAGAGACAATGCTCATACTTACTAGCTCAGATGTTGCTATTCTTTCTATAATGCCTAAGGTATGTAGTTCAACAGATTTACTTACGAATAGTAGCAGTCAATGCATCAATCATTGAAACTTACCTGAAAGATAAAAGAAAGTGTAATGTAATAATTTTTCAAAAAAAAACATGCATTAATTTATTAAATAAGGCTTGAATACTTAAATGTTGTTCAAAGTTTTTTCGTTTGCCAGTACTTTGACAGAACTCATAATCTAAACGTCACTATTTGCCTTTTACGTCATTGATATTTTACGTCGGCATTTCTTCAAAAACTTAAACATTACGGTAAAAGTGAGAAAAAGTACACGGAGTATAATTTTGAAACTTTTCATGAACAATCAGAAGAGAACAGTGAAGTCAGTTGGGGAAAAAAGTAAAAGTATCGGAAAGAACTGTAAAACGAGCAATTGAAAAATTTAGGGTTCTATTCAAGACAAATAGAGAAGTGGACGTCATAGTGGGTCCGGTAACAAGGTATTGGAGTGCAGTGTGTTGCTGGCAATTCATGCGAATTGTTCGGCATCAACTTGTCATATTACGAACCAGTGTAAAACATCGCAATCGATAGTACAAAAAATCAAAATAAGGAAAGACGTAAAAGACATACAAGAAACGAAAAAAGGCAAAAGACCAATTGAGAAAATTCACTGAGGGTGAAAAAAAAATTTCTAAGAAAAACTGAAGAACAATATCTGCCCTGTTTTGGACGATGAAACGTACCTCAATTCCGCCTTCAATACGCTTCCGGGGCCTCAATTTTGCAGCCTGCTGCCAAGAGAAGATTTTCCACAAGAAGAAGGATCAATTAAGCTCGAAAAATTTGACGCAAATGCATTTTTTTGGTATGCTATTTGTGAATGCGGTAAGAAGAGCATCTTATTTTTCACAACAAGTACGATCAACTAGGAAATCTACATCAAGAAATGTATTCAGAAACGTTTACTACCGTTATTAAAAAAGCATAATGTACCTGTAATATTTTAGTCTGGTTTAGTTCCTGTCCATTAGGCAAAAAATACGATACAATGGTTTCAAAAACATCGAATGAATTTTATGGGAAAAACTCACTCAGAGCTTCGATCGTTCAAACTGTATTAGGCAATAGTTAAAAGCAATTTAAAGAAGACCCGAAAATCTGTTAATAACGTGGAGGAGCTCCGGAAAGAATGGAATCAAACAACCAAAAACATAGGAGGAGACCAAGCCAAAAGATTGATGGAAGGACGCCGAGAAAAGGCCAGAAACTCGGGATCACGAAAAGTGTAAAAAAAAAACTTGTTGCATAAACAAATGAAGAATCGACCATAAATGATAAAAAATAAAGCGGATGAAAAAAATATTATTGAAATTGAAAAGGAAAGTTGTTTTTTTTGTTGGACAGAATTTTCTTAAAGTACTATAAAAAAAAACTATTATTAATATCTAAACTTCTGGGAAATAATAAATATTAATACATTTAAATTTCACTTGAGTGGACTCGGAAGAACGGTCTGCTTAAGTGAAATGTCAAGTTAAAAGAAGCGATTTTGAAAACCGTTCCACCGAGAGGTAGATAGGACAATAGCAGTGAAAACAACAACAATCATGTCAAAGTTGTTGTTTCCAATGTTACTATCTTAATTAGCTTTCAATCGAGGAGAAAAAAACGGTTAACGTCCGCTGTCAAGAAATGCAGCCAAGCAAGTGATTTTTCAGCATGCTCTATTAGGGTAGGTAGCAATGTTATGACACATTTGCCCTTCACATAAGCATGATACGATTTTGAGATCAGAGTAGGGGCTAAGGTATTGGTTATCCAATACCCCACAACCCTTTTTGTAAATCTTTAACAGAAAGGAGCTAAGACAAAAAAGTGTAAAATCCTTACGTTGAACGTGTGATGCTTTCCATAGCTTAGTAATGAACACAACTTTCGCTTCGCCAAGTGCTGGGAATACTCGAATGCCATAAGCAGGCATTATATATAGTCATCAACCAAAGTGTAGATTATGCTTTCTCGTCCCAATGACTTGAATTAGCCAAAATAATGCACAACTCATGTTATGTGTGCGCTTAAGATAACAGAGATCGACTTTACATTCCTGTTTGGTTCTAGCGGTAAAGCCGAAGATGCTTCTTCATCACCAGAAAAATGAGTGCCCATCTAAACTCTAAGCGCTACACAGCTGATTTGAGCCCAACTTAGTTCAGACCTTTGCATGCAGCCTGTCGTGACAGGATTAAAACTAAGATGTTCGCGGCGGCAATTGGCTTTATTCGTATCTTAAATATTTTCGCATAAAGATTTCTATGAAAATTGTTTTCGCCATACGCATGGTGTTTTTGAATCGTTTTGATTCAGCTCTGCTGTTTGTCCAATCGTTGGCTCCTTTGCCAGGATTAAACGTCTGCCTGCATTCACTTCAAGGAGCCGTAATCTTACTATTCCACCGTAGGAGCTCATTTTCCCGATCTATCTAGTTGTTCTACAGATCAGAATTTTACAGTGGCATTGTTGAATGCAGTATCTAGAGAGCTCACTTCGTTATCCAGATTTACCCTATTGGTGTGCAACGGAATATGGCCTCGTTCAGTGTAACAAGCAGGTGAAAAATTCTCCTTACCAGTTCTTTTCCTGTTAAGTAAAGAATTTCTTCTTTATGCAGCCATCCTCCGAGGTAAATACCACGTACCTGCGATCTGATAGTGAGCATACCATCAGAACTGTTGATTTTGTGTGAAGGTGCGCAAAAGGCTCACTAATCAGTGCTGTATCTAGAACCTCACTGCTGTTAGTGGTTTTGAAGGTAGGCTGATTATTATTATTTTGCAATAGCAAGTTTGCTAAACAAAAATGGTTCATATAATGATACCTATTTCCTCGGCGTCCAAACTACTACAAAATTCATTATGGACATTCGGAATCGAATATGTATTTTTGACTGCTGAGAGCTCCTTAACATTGAAGCTGGAAGGTAGCAAACTTTCTAGACTGACTTTAGTTTCACGTCGAATAAAAGGGCGTCATTGACTTTGCCACTGGAAATTGAAAGGATAAGCACATTTATGAAGTTTTTGATGAGGATGCATGATATTAGTTTAAATAAAGAAACAGATGACTCTAGCCTGTATCCGTCATCTTACGATCCACAGACGCGGTTCTTAACAACCCAAGGTTCTTGGATTAGCTCTACATAATCTGGGTTCCTGCAAAAATAGAGGAGAAGAGCAGCCGACGCTGGCTTTGTGTAGTAAAAACAAATTCGTTAATCGTCGGATTAAATGTTCCCCTCCATCTCTTCACAAGATTTGAGATCCAGGAGATCAAAGCGGCTATCTAGCTTAGAAACCGTGGCAGTATTTTCTTCACCCTCCGATACCAAATTTTTCTAAGCAGGACTCAGATACAGTGGACAACAGTTTTTACACAAACTTTCTTCCAAACTAACTTGTTTATTTCCAACTTTCGTGGGTCCTGAATTCTCCGACATGGAAATTTTGTGTTGCCCCGGTATGCACTCATGTGAACGAAGTTGAACTCAGTGTAGTTAATGACCTTCAAGTAGGGAAGTAACTCTCTGTTAAGGATAATGATAATGATGACGGGAACCTGGTATCGATCTCCAGATAGCTTGCTGATCTTGGATATCTTCCAATCATTAATTGATAGACCTCTATTACTAATTTCAATAGCTTTTAGCAGTTCTTCAGGTGAAGAAAGCTCGATGGAAATCCACGCTGTAGATCTTTGTGCGCTTGGAATCTGGTGCTTTAGTATACTTCCGATTTTGCGCGTGGCCTTACGTCCCCCAGTTTTTTTTTACTGGTAGCCTGTACGAATCCGCAGAGCATTGATTCTGACAGGCTGTCAACTTTCCTCTGCCCTGATGTCAACCAATATCGAGATGATTGTCCAGGACTCACTTTGAACAAGTCATTTAAATTCACTATAAGGGCTTTCTGTACCAAATATCAATTGCTTAATGAAACACCCTTAGCATACCCGTTTGAGCTATTGCATTAAATGAGTTTCTCTACGATCCGCATATAACTCCTCTGCATCCCATACGGAGCTTAACTCTTTAAGGTTGGGTGCTTGAAGTTGAGGCGATCCTGGAGGTAACTGCAGCGTAAGGCTGAGTCGGCTTAGTTGCCGTTCATCGTGGATTAGTAAGTAATTGTTCCTCTCGTCAGTGCTCGGCTTCATTACCTTGGCACTGCGATTGAACAAAACAGAGGAGGAGATTGAATTAACAAGGGTCCTTGAAGCAGACATGGAAGTGCCTTCTCCAGAGCCCTTGGTCAGAGGTACCGACGGTGGATCAGGTTTGATGGCTACTTCTCCTCCGGTTGGCGATGTAGCAAGCCTTTTAGCAATTTCTCCTCATTCGCTGGGACACTTTGTCGAAGAATGGGTCCCTTCCTTGACAAAAGGTTTATTCGGAACATCGAACTTCTGTCCGACAATCTTTGATTTATGTGTTTTTGTTTTGTTTTTGTCGAACATCGATGCAGTTGGGTCAAAACTCAGATCCATTATCTTAGTTCGCATATGTAGTGACCTAAACAATTGGCTCAAGTCCTTATGAGAGCTAGTCCTTAGAGCCAGATCGGTGCTAATAAGGAGTACGAATCAATTGAACCTACACAGGCAAACTAAGAGCGTTTTCTCAAATCGGGCATGGTTTTATTAAGACGCTGGTGAACAGATTCCACTCTTTCGTTCCTAGTGCATTACTTACCATCGCGTAAATCATATACTGAACGCTTATTCGCCAGACTTATCACCAAATTTAACCTGATTTTTTTAGTCTACCTGCTAACTTCATGGAAACTCTGTACTCGATACGACCTGACGTTAGTTTAGTCCACGTTCTAAAGCACCCTACCCTAAAATGGGTAATAAACTATATCAATGTAAGCGCACTCGAACAAACAAGGTCGTATTGAGGTAGGTCGTGCTAGTGATCCTCCTTCTGGTGGTGGTAAAGATTGGCCGCTTGAAATGGAGCCGTCTCTCGCTCGGCTTCACCGGAAGCTTCGGAGAAAGTAAGATCTTTGGCAATATCCAGGAAGTACCACGTGGAGGGGATCTAGCTACATCCCCCAATGATAATGTCCGTTGGGACACAAATGTCTGGTGCTGGTAACACATTATTTTTGTCGCAACGCAAACTATACCAAATCTGCTCCACGTTAAGGCTAACGCATCCTGTAGACTTCTTTTTGATCGAATCACTGCATTGGAAATTATATATTATATTTTAAGCGATACCGACCGCGAACGCTTCAAAATGTCAAAACTCGAAACGGTTGTTATTACTTTCACTATAAAATCATTATCATTTGAAAATTTAATGGTAGCATCCATCAGTAAAACTAACAAAAATTACCGCAGCTCAGAGTCCTACTCTAATTTGGCGAAGTTTTGCTGTGTGAATTTCCTTTTAATCTGATAACTGTTGCGGAAGTTACAGGGTAAAAAGCTTTTTGCTTTGCAGAGATGGCACCACAGCCACAAAGCCAGTATATTCATCACACTTTTCTTCGAAAATCAATAAAAAAAAATGCGAAAAGAATGTTATGTTCTCTTGATGTCCTAATATTTAATATGTATTGAAAGCGAAAAACATTGCGCGAAGGATCATTTCAAAGTAAACATTTTTCTAATTTTAATAGGTAAAATAACAATGCACAAAAGTCAATTTAGATAGAATACATAACAGTACAAAAATCAAAGAAATAAAAGTTTATCTATCCGTTTATTTCTTATTTACTTTCATTTATTTCTCAATTTGCCAATCACAGTTATTAACTGTCAACTAATGAAGTTTAAAACCTCGAAATTGCATAAAGAAGGAAGCAATGATAAGATAACGACTGCACTACTTTCTGAAACATACAATATGCGTGTTACTAAGTAACAGTATTTGCAATATTTACTTTCATCATCCGAAACAAATATTCGCACATTGCTAGCGCTATTCATAGATATCTATGCTGTGAAATTTTTTCTGCTCCGATGTCTCGACTAAGCTTTGCAAAGCAACATCTTCATCGAAACTCGAAGAAGACGCACATACGGATTACTCGATGTATCTATAGATAAAATTAACTTCAACTTTTGTTCGACTTGATCGCGAGACAAGCTTAAGCATTTTTGTCAACAACGATACCCGTTATTTAAGTTTTCTTCGATTCGATACAGAGAAGCAAGTGGCACGGCATGCGGTAAATGCACCTCGCCATACTATCAGAGAGCTTTTTTCAGTTTTCTTCGAGCCTTTCTTGCCGTAAGTTGCAGTATCTAAAGTTTCGCGACAGTGCGAATACGTAGATTGGACTCTGTTCGGTTCAAGTGACAAGTGATAGTAATTAAATCGAATCAACCGGTAGAAGTGTCTGTGTCGGCTGGAGTGATCTATCAGACATAAGAAAATAGTGTTTGCGGTCGTTAATATCGAGGCAATCGAAAGTGCGAAAAATTGATAAATGTTTGAAAACCGGTTAACATAGATACGAGTACGTTTCGTTCAAAGTGGTGATTTGATCACAAGTTATTTTTGAAACTAAGCTGCTAAAGCGTTATCAAACATATTCTAGTTAGCATAAAATGGTTCGTGACATGAATTTTCTAGCTATTATTACAACTCTTTGGATTGTTTTAACTGGTTCATGTAAGTATATATGCACAATAACTAAATACATATGAACTATTAAATCGTAATTATTAATATTATTTCGTGCTTTCTATGAATAGTGTTTGCAACCTTTCATATGGATCATATTCCTATTTGCATATTTGGAATGAGAGGGTTGATTTATTCACTTTAATTACTTTTTGAAGTCATAAAACCGTTTGATAAATGCACTAGGTTGATTCAACATTGTGTGTAATAAGCACTTAAATCAATATATTATCTAGTAATTATATTCATATCTTCTGGCAAGCTGTTTCCGTTTATTGATCATGTCAAAGCGTTATGAATGATAATTTCAAACTAATTCATGACTAGAAAGTTTCTAAACACGTTTGCTTTTGACTACCGGCTATTTTTTTTAGCAACGTCGAATAGATTTTGAAGTCCAGGCAAACCAAGTTGTTACTCAGAAATGATGACTGATTGAAAATTGCTATGTAGGGCATTTTCATTTTTTTAAGTTTTCATCTGCAGGCTCATACTGATTCGAGTAACAATTGAGAAAGATCGCGAATGTGTATTTGAAAGACATAATTACATCTATACATGGACCAAAGCTGCAGCATATCTATGTACATTATAGATACATTACAAAGAGTTTTAAGTTTACTCTCGTTACGAACTGCTTTATAGTTATTGCGAATTCAAGATACATCTCCATCCCAGAGTGTATATCACCGTTCGAAATTCTTGGTATTCAAACAAAAGATTGCAAATCTTATAATTAAGCGATGACTGTGCACCTCATTCATGACTGTGCATAATTCAAATCTTGCTTTTCTATTTATTCTATGATATATACTATTATAATGCATCTGTATATAGCTTTCCAAACCACTGTTACACATGTGACGTATGTACCTTTGCACGGAAGCATTGGAAAGTTTACAATGAATTTACGCTCGCACACGACTCGCAATTATAATCCAATGAATGAATCATCTGGAATTTGAGCAAAAGACCAGAAAAAAATAATTTGTGTATATAAATTTATATCCGTATATAAATACATCCGTACACCATCCGTACATACCTATATGATAATGAAAATATGAAAACGTAAGCTGTTGATTGTTTACTACTTAGTGAAGTTATCGTATTTAATGATGAAAAAAACCTGTTGTGTTTCATTTCGGCGGGTATTCGATTTTTTGCTATATGAGGTTTCACTGGTTCAGTTTAGAATAATATGCGACGGAAGAATGCTGACATATTTTCGAGTAAAATATTTCTATTTTTGAATTCTATACATGATACTGAAATAAATATTTCACGGGTAGCGTTATAAACAAGTTAATTTAGTGCTCCTGTCATTTACGAAAGCCTTTTTTCATAGAGTTGCAGTATTATTGATAGCTACTATAAATTTAATCAAGAAACCAGTTTTATGGTCTCGTCTTGCTATTATTTGTCATGGGAATCCCTATACACGTTATGAAATCATTACAGTGTATAGCCAAATTTCAAAAATACACAAGAAATACAAAAACTTTATTACATTCCGTATAAAACTTCTTTTCATTCCATATAAAAATGCATTTCATTCCGTATAGACTCCTTTGGATATCAGACGAACATGAGGTGTCCACACTATTTTGCTGTTATTACTAGGACATCAGAAGCAGGGGCGTATTTCATTTCGCCGCCCTAGGCCTCAGAAATATTTGCCGCCCTTTTCGTGAATTATATTAAATGTAACAATGCGCGATTTTTTGGATTCCCTAGAATACTTCGCTGTTTTTCGTTGCGCCCGAGCTCACAAAATAGGAATATCAGAGTAAAAATTCCCTATTATTGCGCCCTTGCCACACAAATAATTATTAAAATACACACACGGTAAAGAACCTAAAAGTACCCAAAAAAAGCACCCCAAAAAAAGCAAAAAAAATCCAAAAATACCAATTTGTAACAGTCCACAACCGTATACACCTTTACATCGCATATAATTCCAACGTCTTCGCTCATATTTTTGTAAGAAAGTTTAATATTCCGTTCAAAATTTGCTTCAGCACTTGACTGGAGTTCAACTATGAACTCGACTACTGTAAATTAATGTTCGATATGTTATTCATTAAGGATGAACCCGAGATATTTTGACCTATGATGTTCTAGATTTCATTTTTTTATAGAAATTAATTTCCGTAATGAAGTACAATTTGAAAAAAACACGTCAAAAATAAAGAAAGATTCGCATGTAGTTTATGTACCCTGTAATATAATAATAAAAAAAAATTCTCTGAAAATTGAATGCTCGTAAATATTAACCTCTGATAAGCTTTTCCTAAATTGAAGAGGTATTATTTGGGTTCTTTTTAGGATCTTTTTAGGTCTTTTCGGGCTTTTTTTGGTATTTTCAGATACTTTCTAGGCACTTTTTAGGTATTTTTGAGTTTTTTTTCGTTCTTTACGTGATCGCATTTGGATATTTATTATAAGTCAAACTTTTTAATATCCGAAACAAATCATCAGAAGTGAAATTTTGCGTGTATTGATTTTTTTTTAGAGAATTCGGTTGGCTTGAGGTGTTAGGCTTATTCAACTCAGATATATGTACATATGCGACAGAAAAAAAACTGTCGCCCCAAAAAAAAATCGAAAATTTGCAGCCCCCGAAATTTGCCGCTCTAGGCCCGGGCCTAGCCGGCCTAGTGGCAAATCCGCCCCTGATCAGAAGTAAAGTGTTTAAACTAAAACCTTTATCAGATCCGATGTTCGTTAAGACTTCATTAACAATCAATAATTACACGTGTCGAGTAGAGTTCCACGATCCAATTTATCTATGATTTGAGCCATGGACTAAACATGTCAGTAACCGGTGTGCTACTCACGCAGCTATTCAGGTTATTTATCTGATTGATCTGATAAGATCTCGGAGCTGATTTCTTGTAGATTATTTTCTTCACGTAGCATACCGCACTCCCATTCCATGGAGAAAAGTTTCAGCCACACCGTGCAAACTCGTCCTTTTTTCTGGAATACCAGCCTAAGTTGTTGCAACGTTATATACACTCCACGTTATATACACTCCACGTTATATAGCTTCTCTCAATTCATTAATCGTCTAACTTATTATATTTGTTGCACTCGAATTGCGTCCCATATCCCTTTTGCCCTGTTTTAGTAAGCTCCTCCAAAGATTGTTCACAATAAATTGTATTCTTTCATCCAACCCTTGCTAGCCAATGAACAGCACGGATTCATGAAAAGTAAGTCAACGGTAGCAAGATTTAACAGTAACAACACACCATCGATTACAAATTTAGGAATATGTATCGACATTTGTAACCTCTCTTTTATTGTTACTGTTAAGTCTTGCCCTTCCACACCATTTTTTTCTACCGCACGAGTTCCGCAAGGATTCATTCTTGACCATTTATTACTGCTTTTGCTTACTAACGAACTTTCTTTTCTCTTTAACTCACCTTGCCTGTTGTACGTTTATGATCTCCAAATTTTCAGAGTGATTGAATCTGCTAGTGATTGTTTTATAATTCAAAACGATTTGGATGTTTCAGCTTACTGGTACGCTGTGAATTCCCTTACTCTGAATGTTGCGAAGTGATAACAAATGCCGTTCATCTGCAAAATATCTCCCTCTGCTTTTCTTTAATCTGTCCTTCGCTAGCCTAAGGATCTTGGCACGATCTTTGATTCTAAGTTGAACATTGACCAGCAAATATTACACATCATTGCCAGAGCTTTTGGTTTTTGCGGCTTCATCATTCACCTCTAAACATTTTGTTAGTTTTCCTAGCTCTTTATATCTGTTGTTTTCCTTCGTCGGAACTGCTCTAGAATGAGCTGTTGCCAAATTTGGTGTCCCTATTATAGATACTTGATCAATATTGCTGAATCCGGTAAACGCTGATTCACTTGCGTTCATTATTCCTTATTATGATTACAGTATGTGCCTATACATCCTACAAATTCTTTTCCTTGAGTCACGCAGAGTGTTTCTCGACGGTTGCCTCCTTTTTAAGCTTTTCAACGGCTGATTATTAGTTGATTCCAACATTCACTTTTCTGCCAGAGAATCGGGCCATCTTTATAAAACCTTATTATACTATTTGCCCATAAAGGCACCTGGTTCTTTTCCACCACTTTTGCGTTTGCCTCGTCAGCACACTAGCGTTAACTTTGGTCATCTTCCACGAACGTTATCTGTGTTCAAAAGTACGGTCAATTTAGCTTTGGATTCTGTTTTTTATTGTTATTTTACCATAAAAAATTATCCATTTCCTTAGCTTTTTCTCTAGCAGAACTGACTTCTTTTCGTCCAATTCTTCAGAAGCAGTTTTCTCATTAATTCCTCAGCATGGCATAAATTTTGATGAGACAGTTGACGTGGAATTCGCTTGCAAGTGCTGAGTACATAGCCGTTCCTGTAGCATGTGCAAGTTTTTGATCACTAAATGTGTCAATTTATAAGGATTTGGATGAGTGGACGCTACTTTAGGGGGTCTTGGCCAAAATACTAGCCATTCTTTAATGTATTTCTTGCATTGATTAGCTGACTTGCAGCAATTGATCTTTACAAAAAACGAACATGTTAGTTGTGTTGCTGTTGGCTTCTCCGTTTGACGGTTTTTACGCGGGATATAACTGCTCCTATGCTCAAATTAAAAGTATACTTTTTAACCGCCCAACAGTTCGCATACATCATCATTTTATTTGCGAAGAGTGTCACATTTGGTGGTCATAATTAGGACTAGAATTGCACTACGATTCCACAAGGCTGATAATGTTAAGACACACGGCATTTATTTACAATAAAAAGTTTTCAATTTCAGTCCTTGTCATAGCCACAGGGCTGCCAGTACGTTCTTAAAAAACTACATGAGTCTACAACTTAATAACATCAATGTGTTTTGTAAATTTCATTACGATTTGATAACCCTGTCAAAAGTTATCGCGATTAAAATTTCGCAAATGTTAAATGTTACCTTTCGCTTGAGCTTAAATGTTTTTACTCTATTAGCTCTTTAGGTAAGCCAGCATTTGTCATTGATTATTTCGTTAATTTTACTACTGACAATAGGAATCACATTTTATGTAATTCCACGCACAGCTAACAAATGAGAGGTCGGTAGTTCTGCTCGCTAAAGCGCCAGTCCGAAGCACCGATCTGCTGCCTGCGGGTTCGAATCGCGCCGTATGCTCATGGTTGAATTTGTTCGTCTTGTTTGTCTTAATAGCTGGCGACTGGGCATAATAGCAGCGCTCCATTGATTAAGTGTCACATTATAGCTTTATTGGCGACTAGGCATAACACAAGAGCTTCAGAAAATAAGAAAAATGTGGCACTTAAAAAGAATAATGTAATGATTGATATCGGCTTCTCCCATGTGTGTCTCCGTGAGGCCATAGCTAAGCATTCGCTTCAGAGGGTAATCCCCCGAGCTTTAGCACTTTAATAAAAAATATTAAATAATGAATCACAAAAACTGGATTATCTCAAGAATGGTTGCTTGGAGGTACATGTATAAGTTCAAATGAAAGGTAACATTCGGAGTTTGCCAAATCTTTTAATAAAATGTAATGACTATCAGGTATTTTGACAGAATAATAACTCTCTTAGAAATACTATTTTTTCTGCTGTACCACATTAAGTGTGTTCTTTTGCTCCCCTATCCATAACAGAACAATGCTATTCAGAACAAACGCATTGGAAACAACAAGAATAACTCAGCAGCAGCAACAACATGAATTGTTGTTGTTGCTGAAATTGTTAGAAGGGAAACAACAGCAACATGTTGTTTCCCGTGCGTCTGTTTTGGATAGCATTGTTCTGTTATGGATAGGGGGAGCAAAACAACACACCTATAAATGCAAATATAAATTGATTTTCGTGACGTTTGACGTTCAATAACTTTTTTTACTCATACGATTTCGTATTGGACTTTTCACATTGTGTTTCTCATCATACAGTAAAAATTATTCCGTTGAAAAATGTTCACTTGGATTTTTTTGGCAGAACTGTTTTTTTTTTTGTCTACAATGACTGGGCTTAGTTATTAAGCAAGCAATCAATACAATTATTAAGTAATGGTTACATTAAGTACTACGGATATTGTATTTAAAATATAATAGTAAAAATCCCATAAAAAATCATTGAGCAACATGTTAAGAAGCATTTAATATCTACTCAATAATATTTCAGAATAACTACTAATCGTTTTACTGCATCATCAGAAAGCCAATTTAGCTAAACTAAAATTAAAATATTTCTTCTGTTTTTGCATGAACTATCGTTGCATCACAAAATCTCAACTCTCCTAGCCAAACCTGAAATATTCCAATAAGAAAACGAAACACAATAACAGGTAGATTTCAACGTTACTACTATCCAAATAATGTTGACACAAAACAAACAAAATAACTGAATGACTGACTTGTTGATGTGATACGAGGTAGTTAGTGACTTCTTTATCATTGACGAAATAGAGGTTTCGCAAACAATCCGAAGTAATGTACAATGCGATTGTATATGGTCGTTTCCGAGATCTGTTGCCAGAAAATTTATAATAGTTAGGTGAAGCTTATGAAAGTGTGAAATGCTTTTCGACTAGTCCAGACAAATGAATTCATCGAACAAAGTACCGTTAACAAAAATTTATCATTGACTAGTAAATAACTATATCAAAGTGATAAGGAACTAGTTTTGTTTGAACTTATAAAGTGATAACAGTATGGTTTCTGAGTTCGATTAAGAAACACTCAAGCAGGCGTTCGGCCGCTAATTGTTTTGCAACACGTGGGTTGTCTCGTATTGTCTTTTACTAAGTGTGATATTCTATAAGCAAGTGCCTTGAAGTTTTCATTAATAGTGTTTAAATCAGTTAGATAAAACTCAACATTTAATATGGAGTTGCAGAAGTGGAGTGAAACTCTGGTGTGCTTTTTCTGCTGTTACGGTAAGGAGTCTTTGGCCAACTTTATGATACTTAGATACTATAAAACGCTAGTACATCCCCAAACTAACACTAAAAACAAAGTACATATAAAGCATCTCTTGCCCGCCATGTGGATTTCTTTTTGAAGAAATTTTACTATCACAAAGCTTTCAATGGATAAAATTCCAAACTTTAAAATGATGAAACGAATGACGAATAGTACTAAAACGAACTTATCTTGTAGTTTATTTTAGACTGGTAATCATGATTGATCTAATTGACGCTCGTAAATCTACCTACATTCTTCGATTGTTTCTCATTGTCGATAGGCGTTGATGACTTAGCCAGATTATGTGCTCTGGGAGTGATTAGCTACGCATGCAGATAAACCCTTTTACTTTTGTGCGTCTAATAACCTGCTCTCACTTTATTCCATTTGCTACTGCCCAGTAAGAAGACTTTATTGTAGAATTATGTCTTCTGTTAATCGAAATATTCCTCAAAAATTTGCCGAAAAATATCGTTGACTCTTTAATCATTGCATTTAAGTTCTTACAGTGAAACAATTTCGCGAAAAATTTTGAGCTTCGTATAATTACGAACACTTATTTACTTTGAAGTGTTTCGAAATAGATCTGTCAAAAATCATAAATATTTGATCCAATTCTCAGATATGAATCACGGAGCCCATGCAGCTTGACGTTCTTAACAAGTGCGATCGTTACTCATAAATTTGACGAGCATACAATTAATTCTATTTAATCCAATACATTAAACGTAAATGAATTGCTTATCACGAACCTGTTTATGTCGTACAGAAAAAGATAGGCAAGTTTTGTGATATCAAACAATAGCTTATGGTTTCCATATGAATCAGAGTGGGAGCAATCAGAATAGCGTTCATATATTCGCTATCTCATCTTTCGGATTAATTCACGTTCATATGCACTTATGGCTGTGGACGATAAGATTAGATGTGGATATTACGTTTATCCAGTGTTTATTCTGCGATTTGCGTAAGTCGTGTTCTATTCCACGTACAAATATACTAACTGGATGGAATTTTGTTGCTACGATTTTATGAAGCTAGCAAATCAAAATTAATTATATATAATTGATATTGTTTTCCGTAATGGAAAAGAACTGGAAACGAGTAAATCGAAGGGTTGCGAGCACAGCCATATCCATTGAAATCGTTTTGATTCAACTATTCTCATTAATTCGAAATTCGAAATGACTAATTCGAAATGACGGCAGTCACATTGATGTTATCTTAGACCAGTTGTAATTATTTGTAATTAATTGTAATTTATATTAGATATGTTCGTTACAAATATGAAAGGAACATTGTTTGTTGTAGATTCATTATACACTTTCAAGCAATGGAGTAGATTCATTGTAAATTTTCTTGTGCTGTGAAACCATTGTGAAATTTCAGTGGTATATCTGAAAATATTAGTCCCATTCGGTTTGTTATGTGGTTGCTGGTCATATGAGTGTAAAATGGCCAAGCATTAGGACAGTTTTCGAAAGGAGAAAATAGAAAATAGCGAATGAAAGAATACGTTTATTATTAATTTCATCATCATCATCGGGGCACTACAGCCCGAATCGAGCCTTAATTCTTCGCCTCCATTCGTCTCGGTTCAGTGACCGCGTCCTCCAGTTCCGTGCTCCCAGAAATGACCTGCTGTTAGCAGCTATCGAATCCTCCCAGCGCTTGCGTGGCTTACCGACTGGTCTGGCTCCACTCGCTCGCCCCTTGAGAGACCGTTTGGGGATTCGATTGTCGCTCATTCGTTCGACGTGGCCAGCCCATTGTAGTTTTTGGAGTCATATGACGGTAGAGACTTCCGTCTCATCATATATGGTATACAGCTTGTTGTTGTATCGGATTCGCCATCCATCTTCTTCCCGTATTGAACAGAGGGTCCTTTGCAATACCCTTCTCTCAAACGTATTCAAGGCTTTTTCAGACGCCTGGGTCATTGTCCAGTTTTCGCTTCCGTAGCATAGCACAAGTCTAATAATTGTTTTATAAATGCGAAGCTTCGTATTCTTGTGTACGCATCGAGATTTCAAAGTGGGAAGCACCGGAAAAAAATGTCTTATTGGCTAATTGAGTCCGTCGTTTGATTTTGTCAAGCTCATTCCCATCCTTCAGAGGTTCGACCCTAGGTACACGAAGTTTTCTACGTTTTCAAGGTTATAGTCCCCTTTCATTATGTTTTGTCTTATGAGCATCCTTTTCCTTGATTGAGTCATAACTTTTGTTTTTTGTTCGTTAATTTGAAGACCGACTTACTTGGCGGTTTCGTCTAGAGCTACAAATACTTTCTTGGCGTCGTTGAACGAACGTGACATAATGTTGATGTCATCAACGTAAGCTACTAGCTGCGTCGACTTAAATAATAGAGTTCCTCTCGTGTCAACGGGGATTTTTCTGATGACATACTCAAGCGCTAAATTAAAGAGTACCGGGGCTAATCCATCCCCTTGTTTTAGCCCTGTATTCGTCGAAAACGAGTCGGTTATATTATTCTGAATTAGCACTTGTGACGTGGAGTTGGTCATGGTCATTTTCACCAGTCGTACCAACTTTGCTGGGATTCGAAACTGCAGCATGATGTTATATAATGCAGTTCGGTTGATGCTGTCATACGCTTGTTTGAAATCGACGAATATTTTATGGACATCAATGTTGAATTCCCAGCATTTTTCCAAAATTCGTTTGACCGTAAATATTTGGTCAGTTGTCGGTCTTCCACGTCTGAAACCACCTTGATATTCACCAAGAATTTTCTAAGCGTGATGGGAAATCCTTAACTCTAAAATCTTTGTCAAGAGTTTGTACGACGCACGAAGTAGTGATATGCCCCTGTAGTTTTCGCATAGCAGTTTATCTCCTTTCTTGTGAATAGGATTATTAATTTCAGTAATGCGCATAAGAATGTTATAATAAGTCAAACATTTTAAAATAATATCCCAATCCCATCTAAAAGCTGGTCTATGATGTAAAATTCGTGACCGACATCAACAGTTTTTCTGAAATCCATCCCCAAACAATCACAGGCGCGTGGTAGGAGGGTTGGGACCCTCAGATCCCCAGCTGGCTCCTCCTAGGAAAATATCTCTGGTTCCTCCCGGAAAAATAATTCTTTCCCACCACAGGCACTTGAGTTTTCGCCGCTTGTGGTTGGATTCAATAAATGGAAAAAACTTGGAAAAGCACTCGTGAATTACAAAACATCTAAAACTTATGCACAGTGCGTTCAAGGACATATGGCATACAATGCCTCTAAGGGCACGGACAAGACGGAACGACGAGAGCGTCGAGTCGAGCAACATGTGATAGTAGCGACGAGATCGATTCAGACCGATTTCTTTGCTTGACGCTCTCTTCGCTCCGTCTGGTCCGTACCTTAAGAGTGCCAGGAAGAAAGCAACTGAAATGGTACATGAACAGTTTAGAGTTATTGCCAAGATGAACTTAGATTATTTGAAAAAGGTGATCGGTCTTAAGGCCAAGATTCAATCAACGCGAATGTGAACGGTTTGAGCATAAGGAAAACATATGCAAGACGCAGCGACTAAGTCCAATCACTGTGAATGCGAATTCGCAGGAATATGCGAATGCGGAAAATTTGAGCAAAGATCAAATTAGTCGCAATTGCGCGAAAAGAAAATGTACATCATTTATGTCAAATAATAGTAGATTCGGTCTTGGGTAAAAAAAAACTATAGTAGCGGTTCGTTTGAAATAAAAAATGGAATATTGGTTTTGATGTGAAAATAAGTAGATTTCACGATTGTATATTGTTCGCAATAGGTTTTGTAGAACAGTAACTTAGGTAAAAAAATGCAATTTAATTTCATAGCAAGATTTGACTAAAGAAACTGTTTAAGCTGGCAGGAGATGGTTTCATTTTGTTCGTAAAAAGTAATTGGTGGGCAAATATGTTCGAATACTTGTTTTGTTAGATAGCTGTCCAAAATATACATATGTATGAAAACATGTCTATAATTTCAATTTTGTAGTTTTGAAAATTTTGTGACATTAAGGAAAAAATAGGAAATTAGTTTGCTGTCTGATAGCTCATACCCGCGTTAATTAACATGGATAATTTTTACAATATGCTTTGCAGATGAGGGAGTTTGAATAATTTTAATATTTTGTTACTTTGTTTACCGAATGCTATTTAAATTAATTTTGTATTTGTTAATAAGTGATTTGGAGAGCTTCCTTCAGAGTTTGGTAGCGTTGTATCTACTAATAGCAACAATACGTCACTCAAAATTTTGGTCCGGTATTTTTTCGGATGTATTTTTCTCATAACAATTTCAATTTGCAACAACAAACAAAGTATTTTCAGGTTTAAAACAAAGTAAAATCAATTAATCTCACAATTTTCGGAAATGGTATCGTATCCTACAACCACTAACGAATTCAAATACCTCACTCTCTTTACAAGTTCCCCAGTTGGCAGCTTTGACGCGAATGCGAATCGCACGGATTGGTTCTTCAAATGCGATTCGTTTACATGCTTCTGTCATAAAATGCGATTTGCATTTCGCGTTGATTGAATCTTGGCCTTTAGACTGGCTTAGACCGATTTGGATTGAAATAAAAATGGCTGCCAAGTCAAAGTAGGTCTTCGATGTGACAGGATCGGCCAAGTCACTTGAAACGCGATTGAGTTTTAGATTTCATGTGGGTGTTTTCGTGCGACAATAGACGCGGTAATTTTTTGAAATTTGAAAGTGAAAAAATGTGAAAGCTTGTTAAAATGGACAATCAAAGACTTCTGATACCAACAATAATAATGAATTTTCTTTACCAGTGTCAATTAATAATGAATAATTAATATTTAATAGTATGTACCTGACATGTACCTGAATTAAATTTTATGGCCCTACCTCTAACAAAAGATACGGAAAAACCCCAAAATAAATTGAAAGGCTTGCATTCATTTCTAGTTCTTTATTAAATTTGCATTTGTGTGAAAAGGATAGTATTTTCACAAAATACTTTTCGATTGTTTACCTAACTTACTTTTACCCAGCATACGGGCTGCAAAACAAATCATCCACCAGTGCTATTTATTATTCTGGTATTTTTTATTGTAACTGTATTCACAGACACGGTTCGACTCTCCTTCATTAGTAAGTAATAACTAGACGATCGCAAACTTAAGAACCATGCCCTGCTAACAGTATAAGTTAAATTTTTTCGCACCAGGTTTTGCAGCATGTGGGATTGTCTGGAGACGTTATAAGTCCCCGTGCGTTCTGGTTCCAAAAAAAGTATTTAGTCCTGCATGATAATATTATTGGGGCTTCGGTGCGAATTTCATTTACATTGTATTGTTTTCACTCCCAATAATTAAGGGATGTTCTCTTCCATAGTCATCTGCTAAATAGCTTAAGGCTAGTTCATTCCAATCAAATTTGCCCACTCAAGAAGTATGCAATATACATATAGTTTTGCCTATTTTCAAATTATTTTGAACCATATACATGTGAAAATGTATGCAAATACATTCGCTTTGTACTCTTGCTGCAAGCGAAATGTTCCCACAAAAAGAAGCTCCCTGCAAAAATATGTTGCTGCTCCAATACGCGAGCATACCTTTAGTAACAATTATATTATTCTTATTCTAAATTCCATGTTATTTTCCTTAGAATCTCAAAAAAATATCCAAAACGCATATATGCTCGATTCATAAATTCCAAGTATTCAAAAATTTCATTCACTTCCACAATGGTGAAGTATGCCGCATTGGAAAGTCACATACAGAAGTGAAGTCGGCTTCGAATTTTTCAATCCTCAATCGCCCAAGTCGATCCGATCCTGTAAAATTTTGTGATCGGACCGACTTAACTCAAATCAATCCACTGCGCGTATACAACGTGGTTTGCCTAATCCTAAACCAGTTTGAAACCACGTTATAAACACGGCTATGTGTTAGTCGTCGGGGACTTACTTTTACATGAACATGATGAAAATGGTGCCAGTGAAAACCGTAGAAACTTTTTGGAATTTTGGCAATTGCTCGCGATGCATGTTTCAAATTTTGAAAAACATTCTAAAAACAAGATCACGATTTATTGTTATGCCAGATTAAAAAATGAGTTAATGAAAACAATTGCTGCAATCGTCCGCGAGGAGATCACAGATGTAATAAAAGACTGCGGACTGGTAGGTTTTATGACAGACGAACCAAGGGTCCACAATGAAGAACAACTCTTCGTCGTTGTGAGGTTTGCTAAAGGACTAATAATCAAAGAAAGGTTCTCAGGCATTCAAAATTGTTCAGGAGCTAAATATAATCGTCTTTAGTAGGCATAATTTTGAGCCTATTACACTACTGTGGGCTTAGTCAAATGCCTATTGTTGGAGGTGCAAAAACAAAATTAAGGAAAAACACGCTGCAGCTACATTTATAGCTGTAGCTAGCTCATAGAATCAATGTGTACATCTTACTTCAATACCATGAATCCTCTTGAGCAGAAGTGACTGGGACGATCCAGATCTCAGCACAAGGAGATATTCCGAGATTTTCTTCACGGACGGCTCGAGGACAGATGGTAGATCTGGAGCTGGTGTCTATCAGCATTCATCGAATGACAGGTGGGCTTCTTCTCTTGGAGAGCACATTTCGGTTTTTCAAGCGTTCACTATCCTGAGAGCTGCCTGTAGGGCTATTGAAGAAGGATGGAGGGAAAAGGCTTTGTTATTTGCAGACAATCAAGCTGTACTGACGGCGCTGGGTAGACCTCTGACTACTTCGAAAATTGTCCAAGAGTGCAGAGCATGATTGAAGTCTGTGGGCAGATTCAATAGGGTGCATCTGCTCTGGGTACCGGGGCACTGTGGTGTTGAAGGGAATGAAATTGCTGGCGCCATTGCGAAGCAAGGTTCGGAGTTTCCACTACGGAGCCCTGAACCCGCCTTGGGTGTGCTGATCGCATCTGTACGTGCCATTCTTCGGAAGTGGGTAGATGATACTCACATATATAGATGGACGACTGCTGATGCGGCCAGGCACACGAAGGTCTTCCTTTCAGAGCCCAACCAGGATGACCTCTGTTCATCTTGCCTAGAAGAGGCTGACTTTGCGGAGCATTTGCTCTGTGAATGCCCAGCGTTTGCACGTTTCACATATCAATGCGTTGGCTGGGATGTTGCACGCATGCAGCGGATAGCCTCTTTTCCCCTATCAGTGATCCTAGACTTTATCAAGAAGTCTGGGAAACTATGGTAGGCAGGGGGAAATGAGTACAATAGATCCTTTAGCCTGAGTGCTTACAGGTGCCAATGCACCTCTCCTCCAACCCACGCACACACACACACACCATGAAATATCTTTACGTACACTTTTCGAAAGAAACAGCAATTATTAATGCAACATCAAGAACCACTTAGTCTAAATACAAAGCGTGAAATGGAAGTCTAAGCTCGATATGCTGATCAATGAGATTTCACAATTGCGAATATGTTATCGATAGCTATGGAATAGAGGATTTACAAAAAGAAATAAAAGAAAGTGAAAACAATTGCAAAGCGTTTGCCACATTTCACGTTATAGCCTTTTTCAGCTCTTTTTTTTACCATTTTGTGGTCTACGTCAGTTTGGGATGGCTCTAGCTTATTAAAGTATCGTTTACGGCTGCATGTTGGAGCTCCTTGCCCCAAATTATCTTCGGTTTACCAAAAAGGATGTTGTTACCCAGGAGGTGGTTTTCGGAGTGGCATTGAGACCTTAACGCTCGCTTCATATCGTTTATGGCGAAGTTCACCAACGTATAGTATATATCCCTGCTTGATCTATGACTAATTTAATTCGAACAGCAAAAACAAAATTAAGGAAAAACACGCTGAAGCTACATTTATAGCTGTAAGCTGTCATCAAGCGACTCCAAAAGGTTCCTCCTGACTAGTAGCCAAATATTTTTTTGGTTAGAATTCCAATGTCCTGGATTGATGAGATTATTTGTTTCTTAGATGGAACGTATGGACACAAATATTGTTTTTCTGACGAAAAAGAAAAAAAAGAGCGGGGAAAAATCCAACACAATATTCTTATGGCGAAAAAATAATGATATTTGGTTCCTACAACGGATTTGAATGCCCAGAGAGCATGAAACAGCGTGAATCTTTTTATAGTAAATTATTGTGCAACTTTTGCTGGAGATAAATAGATTAGAGTAGCTTCATTCTATCACAGGACAATGCAAATCATGATAAAGTTTGTGGCAGAATATTAAACGGAAATTCCTCCCATGTCTTAGTAAAGCTTTAATCTCAATTCAATTGAAAATTGTTGGCACTAGATTAAATTACCCAAGAAACCGGAACCTCACCTGAGGAAGCGTGGAAAGATATCACAACCGTTGTGTGGAATGTACCAAAGATTATTTTTCGCAACCTAATAGATTGTACACTGCTTAAGGAGGTTATTGCAGGAATAGTTGGGGATACAAAATGCTAAGTAGTAAATACATAATTCTATCGACTTTAGCTCTGAAACTAGTCGTGTTTGATCCGGAATCGGGGAAGGTTCAAAAGAGTACAGAGTACTACACTAATAAAATCCACTGCTTACCGACGCTCTTAGCAGCCTGACTACGAATTATGGTTGCTGATATGGTTGCTCTTTTGAACCTACGCCAACTCCGGACCAACCATGACTACCTGAAAATAATTTAGAATTTTCAGTCCTTACGTGCACGAATAGAAATCACTTTAATTTTTTTATGAGCTATAACATTTTCTTTTTAGTTTGACGTAAGAAAAGTTTATGCGCGAGTAATCATGGCATCGGCCGTATAATCAAAACCTATTGCCACAGCATTATTCCTAATTTTTCCAATTTGTTGTATGATTTCCTGATTCTACGTCCATGAATTAGTCCCACGTCTACTATTGCTCTCTCTACTTTATTGTTAAAGTTGCGGCTTATTTTTTGATGACCTTTACATATGTATTAACGTACTGTATCCCACAAAAGGCAATCAAAAATTCTCCTGAAAATTGGACAAAATAACAAACTTCAAGATCTTATCTTACTTCAGCTTAGGTAAGAAACTATGTGACTATTTAGTACCTTTCTACAGCTTAATACATGTTGCAAAAATGACTTATGTCTGGCTGTTGATATGTTTTACCACAACTTGGCCGGACTTTATTACTTTAAGTTAAATTGTATTCACCATCTTTTTCATACATGTGCTTTTTAGACAACAGTGGACAACGAGTAGGCAACGAGCTCATCCCTGAAAATTGGGGATGGAAGTTCAGGGATACCATTTCATGGGAAAGGGGAGGGGGTAACTTTTAGGAGCACACTTTTCCATCTACCCTAGAGTGTCGTAGATAAGTTTGCTTACATGTTTTTTTCATGGACCTCTTAAGCATAGAAAAACAACCTCACAAAGATTCCAAGTCGTAATCAAAATCGGATAATATCAACATGCCGTTGAGAAAGTGGATCTCAAAAACGGTTATGGTTGCAAGAAGAAATTATATAATTTTTTTTGTTGGAAATTTTTTAAGCTGCAAATTCGTCGTACATTGTTTTTCCGTAGACGTGACCGTTACTGAGATATTTAGGAAAGGTCACTTTTGGTGACCTGTGAACCCGTATAAAAAACTAACGCAGCACTCGGATCGATGGGGACTTTTGACATTTTGTTCAACACGCCAGTATCAAAGTTCACACCAAAATTCAGCTTTCCCCTAATTTTTCCGATTTTTTTCTAATTTTCCTAATTTTTTCGAATTTCAGTGGGCTTATAATAAAACACTGCCCCTAATTTCAATTAGTAAAGCTAATACACGAGACCTGTGGAATATCTATTGGTGCTAAATTGCATATCGATACGGACAAAATATTGGTCGCTGCACTAGTGTACTTAGTCGCAGCTTCCAATATAAGTACGAATCAAAAGTTATTTTTAGCAATGAGGCGTAGAGTTACTTAATGCAAAACCACAATATTTTCATTTAGCATTTCACAGCACAACCTTGATTGTAACGAGTTTATCTGCGCAAGAGACGCTCTTAGGTGTGCACAGTTGTCGTATGTGGATAAAGTTACATATTACAGATATACAATTGTTGTAGGCATTCTTCTAAATGTAGCATATAAATGTCAGTACCAACAAATTACCTATAAGACTGCAATGACAGAATGAATGGCATATTCATAAGCACCTACATGGGTTATGAGAGAGTAAAATTAAATTTTTTGCTCATGCAATTTTATAGCTGACATTGACCTTAATACGTCTGACTAACGAATTTTTATTTTGAAGTTAAGCGTGCTTATATGAAAAGCACTTAATTTTCACAATTCAAACATAACAATATACAATCCATCTATATACTGAGCATTATTTGCTTATAATGCTAAGTATATAGATGTTGACAATGTGAAAGATCTTGGTGTGACTTTCGATACCTCTCTTAGTTTTATGCTTCATATAAAAGGTAACCAAAAAAATAGAATGTTGGGCTTCATTATAAAAAACACTATAGACTTTTACAGCTTAAATGCAATAAAGATACTTTATTTTTCTATTGTACGCAACAAACTTGATTATGCGTCAGAGCTATTGAGTCCTTACTGTAGTATTCAATCTGATTCAATCAAAAAAATTCAGCTCAAATTCTTGCAATATGTTGGATTCAAAATACATGCTTTTCCGGCTAATATTAATTACGCTGAGGTTATGTCCTTTCTTAATATAGCCTCCCTTAAAGTTAAAAGAAAAACCGCTGACGTAATATTCCTCTTTAAAATATTAAAGGGGGATATTGACTCATCTGACCTGCCTGCGGATGTTGGCCTAAGAACTCCTACTACGGTCAACAAGAAGCAACGATATTTTTTATCTTCATAATTTCCACTTTCCTTTAGAATGTTCATTCGTTTGATGTTACGGTTAATGTGATAAAAGCTGTTTTTAAGTAGCTTGAATTATTTCTTGAGTTATTAATTATTAATTTATTAAGTTCTAAATTTTTCAATATATTTATTATTACAAGGTATTTTAGGTTAGTATTAAGTTGCATTTATTGTAGTTACTGCTTTAATGAAAACTTGTCCATATATAAATAAATAAATAACTCCCAATGCACTTGTTTATTTGAATTGAATATTTGAGCTATCACGATAGCCTAGTGTGTGAACCAAATCTTTCCAATTTTCCTACACACGCTTGTCGTCTTTACCAAATAATATCAATTACACCGACTTGTCAACAACTTATTTATAAATACTCCATAAATATTCCTAGATTAACTATTGCTTACCATCTGCCATCGTGTCGATTATTGTTATTATTATTGATATCAGTTCAGAAAAGTCAATTGCATGAGAAAAATCGTGCCTCATGTCTCAGTGCTGATAAGATAATAGATTTCAAGCTGAGATTGATATTTGCATAGAAGTTTGTAAAAGCATAACATCGAATCGAATTTAAATGTTTGCAGCGAATAACAAAGAAGACTTGGACTGCAATTGAAAAAAAACAACTAAAAATAGGCATTATTGTTCATTTGGAAACGAAGTTTAAACATTTGCATGCGCAGGCTCGTTTTAAATCTTGAAAACAAATGCTAATGATCATCCAATCTAAACTAGCAGAATACTTTCTATACTAACAATATTTGTAATTTGGTGCAAACAGTGGGTTATTTGCCTAGATTAAGGTTATTTTCATCGCATCGGGGAATCATATTTTGATTCGCTATTTGTATGCATTTCGATCGCCTTTCTCTGTCTGCGGGCGAATCTGACCTATTATTGTATGGAAATAATATGATATTTTTAATCTTTTGACGATGGTATTCATTTTAGTGGGTCTTTAATGGTCCTTATAATAGACAAAAACTATTTCTCATATTTCGAAATGTTATAACTTTTTATACAAACATTGGATCATCAACACATATTGTTGTTTACCCAAAATAGGTACTTGATGAAAGTGCTGCTAGCCCTATTCCTACAGTAAACTAAAGTAATCCCGTGACAGCCTTCGTAACGGGTCTAGGGGTTGAAGCTAGTAGAGAGCTTCATTACAATTTATTTCAATCAATGTGAATACGAGTGTGGAGTGATTAGTTTCACGACTCACTTTACCCCTGATTTAAATCAGGTACCTAATCAGAGCTAGATGAACTCAAAGCTTGGTGCGCGGACCCTCGTCCGAACTTGGGTTCGAACCAGGGACCCCACACGCAAGAAGCCAGTGCTCTACCCACTAGGCTACTCAAGCTTCTATTGCTACAATAGGCACGTGAAAATAATCCTTCAAATTATCGAGTTTCCTTTTTTTTGGGAGCTAAATTCAGGCGATTGACAAATCTAATGCTTTGCCTACCCGGTCAAATTAAAATTGTCAAAATTCGCGTTCCAAAAGAACGGTAGTACTACATATTAGTTTTAAACAGGACCGCGGTAGCGAGAACGGTGTTCCTTCGAATCACTAGTTGCTCGAGATGGACAAGCACCGGGATAGAGGCAGCTTTGAAGTTAGCACCGTAAGGTACGCGAACATTTTTCCACTGGTGTAAAACATTATTTTCGGACTAAGTGTTCAAAGTAGCACATTTTTGTCAGTACGTGTGTGAAATCCTTCATACTTGTACTAGGTACGATGGTAAATGAAAAGGAAAATAACATCTGATTTTGGAGATTTGTTCGGACAAATTGATTGGGTCAAATTGAACCCTTCGAAAACAGATCAACGACATTCTGCAGTGTCAACAACCATTCATGTGTCAACAACCAACAAACAAAGATTTTAGTTCTAAAACAGCAAAAAATGTAACGCGAATGGATCGACTGACACTCGTGAATCGTCGTTATCTCCTACCTACTGTCCCGAAAAACAAGTTAATAGTCAATTTGAGCGATTTAGATAGAGTCTAAGCTTGTGCTCGAGGAAACCAAAAATACGTGACAGTCAATGGGACTCGTAAAATTTTTCCAATCTAAGTTTTTCAAGTCCAGCACAATACTTTCTAAAAAACCTAAAAATCTCACCCATAGCGCCCACAAAGCGGACATTCCAAAGTTCATTAAGGACATGAAGGCCTAAGGAATTAAAAATCTTATCCTTAATTTAAGAAGTTGGAGTAGCATAGTAGGTAGAGCACTGGTTTGCTGTTAGTGTAGTCCCTGGTTTGAGTTCAGGTTCAAGCGAGGGACCGCGCCCCGAGCTTTGAGTTCACCTAGCTCTGAACTAACTAATCACTTTACACTTGTATTCACATTGATTGTAAATTTGTGATGAAGCTCTCTGCCAGCTTCAACCCCTAGACCCAAAAAAGGCCTTTGTGGGATTACTTTACAGTTTACACTTAATCTAAACGTTAAGATTAAAGAAGCCAGCGATTTCCATCCGATCTCCTTGCTTCATGATATTGGGATGATTTTTGAGAGAATTCGGACGGAGATTATTTCCACTTACAGTGAACTGACCATTGTTATACCAGAATAACAATTTGGCTTCAAGCGTCAGTATAAGACGAAGCATGCCATTTCATATCTGCATAATCAGACTGCGTCCTATTTGTATAAACGTTATACTCCTACCGTATGGTGTCCCTTAGATGTCGCAAAAACTTTCATTTCTTCAGGGCACAAAAATATAATGCTTAAGCTGATCAAGTTCGGGTTTTCTCAAAGAAGTATTACGACGAGCTGAAAACATCTTTCCCAACATGCAATTCTACGTTAACGTTAACGGCGCTTATTCTGTTAAAGGACCTGTGACATTAGCGTGCCGCAAAGTTCCATCATCGGGCCTGTTTTTTGCACTATCTTTATCTTTTAAAACTTTGGCTTAATCGGAACCACGGTGAAATAAACTTCTGTATTTACCAGTTCCTATCGGGTCACGACTACTTCAGAAAATACCTTCACAGAATGAGGAAAATCAGGACGGAGTTCTGTAAGTACTGTGCTAAGGAAAGGGATGATGCTTTGCATATCCTTTTCCATGGTGCCCACTTCAGAAGAGAGCTACACATGCTTTTCTCTGCAATTGGACCGGTGACGCCGGAGTCAATCGTCGAGATGATGCTACAGTCAGATGACGCCTGGAGCTGGTATTGCGTTTGAAAAAAGAGGACGGATGCCTCAAAGACTCCTGAAAGCCTGACAGAACTTAAGTAAACCAATGAGACACCTGATAGGCGGAGAATAGCACGGTCGAGTTGAAGTAATGCCAAAGCGGTTCCGGCTCGGACTTCCGTGGTCGGTGGGTGATGTTTTTTAGTGAGTGTGAATCTCACATAATCTTGTATCGTTCGCAGAATACCTATCGAGGGTTTTTGACACCCGCTACCCAAAAAAATCTTTACCGTTGACGTCCCGATTCTAGTGGTCCAGACTCAAGTAAGAGTCTTCTAAGGTACAGCTTACATGCTGTTCTTTGCATCGAGCCAGTACCCACTCAAAGTAACGAAAAGCCTAGATACGCTTTGGCGTAGTTAAACCTTTA